>CATKHK010000111.1:0-127813 GCA_949751835.1 Blepharisma japonicum | reverse complement strand
TTGCAGACCACTTACATGGAACGAGGGATTGTACGTACGAGAGTAAGCTTGTCTTACGATCTACTGAGATCCAGCCTCCTTCCTTCGATTTGTCACCCCCTGTATATTTAGTTCTGCTGGGGTATGAGAAATGTCTTTGCTTCGTTTAATTTCTTATTATAGTTATATTTCGAGCAATTTTAAAAGCAAGATTACACACCTTATTAATAGATTATATAATTTACTAATTTATTTATTTATTTATTTCATAGAATATAGATTTTAAAAAATAAGAATGCTTAATAAATAAAGATAAATTTGTTTAATTTTAAATTATAGAATAGAAGATGGTATTTATAATAAATTGTATTAGGCTTTCAAGAAGCATTGAGTTGAACACTGCTTAATAAAAAAAATAATAGTTTTTCTTATAATGTAACTTAAAATTTATAAATAATTCTACTAAAATACTAGGCGTTAATAATTAAATGAAATTTAAATTACAACTTAAGTTATTTGATATTTTCAGTTAATTTAATTTAATAGCACTAACTTAACAGATTAGAATAATGCATATTTTCTTTACGTTATTTAAATCTATTTTATAAAAAAATTGAAATAAATATATATCAAAAGCCTTTAGCATAGCTGAGTTTGTATTTAATAATAATTATGACTTGCATAGCACATTAAAGGAAAAAGCCTTTTATTTAGCATGAAATGTTTCAAATGAGCTAACTAATGAAATCTAGATTTATGCAACTATAAGAACATTCTACCAAAAATTAAATTAATCAAATAAATAACCTATAATTGTAGAATAATCGTGATTATCGTCCATAGTTGCTGATATCTCCTCATCAGAAGGGTTTCCAAATATAAAAATGGCTGAGGAGATGAAGTCTTCTATTAGCACAATCATTCGAAATGTGGCCAAAAAGGATCTAAGCGCTCCTATGGCAGCAGGATATGACCACACACAAGTGGAGTCTCAATGAAACTCCTGGTGGGAATCTTGGAGGTTTTACAGGGCAAACGAAGAAAGAGCTTTGACACTACCTCCCAGCCAAAAGTTTGTGATGATGATTCCTCCTCCAAACGTTACTGGCTCTCTACATTTAGGCCATGCTCTCACAAGTTCAATTGAAGACGCACTAGCTAGATGGAGTAGAATGCAAGGCAAAGAAACTTTATGGCTCCCTGGTGTTGATCACGCAGGAATCGCCACTCAAAGTGTTGTCGAAAAACAGATTTTCAAAGAAGAAGGAAAGACCCGCCACGACTACGGCCGAGAAGAGTTCACCAACAAGATCTGGGAGTGGAAAGAGAAGTACGGCAATAGGATTTGTGACCAGTTCCGCAGAATGGGTGTCAGCACAGATTGGAGTAGAATGTGCTTCACTCTTGACGACAAGTTAAGCAAGGCCGTTGTTGAAGCATTCGTAAGGATGTGGGAAAAAGGTCTAATTTACAGAGCTAATAGACTTGTCAACTGGAGTTGTTACTTGAGAACTGCGATTAGTGACTTAGAAGTCGAGTTTGAAGACATCACAGAGAGCACCTGGATCAAAGTTCCTAACCATGATGGGCTTTACGAGTTTGGTGTAATCCACAGCTTTGACTACCAAATTGAGACAGGCGAAAAAATCACAGTAGCTACTACAAGGCTTGAGACCATGCTTGGAGATGTTGCTGTTGCTGTTCACCCTGACGACCCGAGATACAAACATCTGATCGGCAGAAAAATTATCCATCCTTTTATCCCTGAGAGAGAAATGAGAGTTGTTGCTGACTCACAGCTTGTTGATATGACTTTTGGGACTGGAGCTGTCAAAATTACTCCTGCTCATGATTATAGAGATTTTGAGTGCGGAGAACGCCATGGACTTGCAACGATTAACATATTTACAGAAGATGGAAAAATCAATGAAAACGGAGGCAGATATGCAGGAATGATGAGATTTGACTGCAGAAATCAAATAGAAAAGGACCTTGCTGAGCTGGGATTGTATAAAGAAAAGGCAAATAATACAATGAGATTAGGATTTTGCAGCAGAAGCGGTGATGTTATTGAGCCTTATCTGAAGCCACAGTGGTATGTTAATTGCAACGATCTTGCTGCTAGAGCTTGTGAGGCAGTTAGAAACGGAGAACTCAAAATTTTGCCTGATTTTAATGAAAAAACCTGGTTCAGGTGGCTCGAGAACATCAAGGACTGGTGCATATCAAGGCAGCTTTGGTGGGGACACAGATGTCCAGCATATTTAGTTACTGTAAAAGATGCAAATGGGGAGGTAAAAGTTAGACCAAGAAATGACTCTAACGAAAACTGGGTTTGTGCAAGAAACCACGAAGAAGCAATGCAAAAAGCCCAAAAATTCAAAACAGCAGAGAACGATATCATTGAAATTGAGCAAGATGAAGATGTCCTTGACACATGGTTCTCCTCAGGTCTCTTCCCATTTTCAACATTAGGATGGCCAGATGTAGAAAACCCAGATTTCAAAGCTTTTTATCCAGGCACAATTTTGGAAACTGGACATGATATCCTTTTCTTTTGGGTTGCACGTATGGTTATGATGGGTTTGTGTCTGACTGATAAACTTCCATTTAACACTGTATATCTCCATGCTATGATTAGAGACGCTGAAGGAGAAAAAATGAGCAAGAGTAAAGGAAATGTCATTGATCCTGAAGAAGTCATTGATGGGACCACACTGGAGTCTCTCATCCAAAAAGTCCAAAACAGTAATTTGTCACAAAAAGATAAAGTCAAATACATTGAGAAAAGGAAAAAAGAATTCCCTGAAGGAATCCCTGCTTGTGGTAGCGATGCTTTAAGAATTGGTCTTTTATCATTTACAATCCAAGGCAGAGACATTAACTTGAAAATCTCCAAAGTCATTTCATTTAGACAGTTCATGAATAAATTGTGGAATGTTATGAAATTCACTTTATCCAACCTAGGAGAAGGATTCGTCCCAGTTGAAGGATTTTTAAGCCAAAAGCCAAAAGTCTTGGTCAACCAGTGGATGGTTAGTCGCTTATCTAATACTATTCAGCTGGTCGACACTCATTTCAATAATTATGATTTTGGTGAAGCAGTTCAGGTTCTTTACAGCTACTGGCTCCACGAATTCTGTGACATCTACCTTGAAGCTATAAAGCCTATCATGAAATCTGATGATGCTGAGGCTAAGACAGAAACACTTAATACATTGTTTTCCGCAGTTGAAAAAGGACTGCTGCTCCTTCACCCAATGATTCCATATGTGACTGAAGAGCTATACCAAAGACTTCCTGAGTTTTCATGGAAGAGAGAAAGTATTTCAATTGCAGAGTACCCTAAGCCAATTCCAGAACTAATTGACCCTGAAGTTGAAAGGACAATGGACATCATGATGGAAATCATCAGGACAGCAAGGTCAATTTTCCAGAATCTGAATCTAGTTGGAAAGAAGCCTAAGATCTACTTGAGGACAAGCCAGGAAGTCATTAACTTGATTGAGCCACACATTAACACAATTGTCACCTTATCCAAGGCAGGAAGTGCAAGCTGTACCACAGAAGTCCCTCACGGCTGCATTATGAACCCTTCAAGAGACGTTGAAGTCTATTTAGAACTGGCAGGAATGGTGAACATTGAAGCAGAAGTCAAGAAACTTGCAAAGAAAAGAGATCAGATGCAGAAATTAATTGAAGGACTTAAAAAGAAAATGTCACTTCCTCAATATGAAGAGAAGACACCAGAAAATGTGAAAGCTGAGAATAGCAACAAGCTAGCCACATATAATGAAGAGTTGGAAAAGCTTGAACTAGAAATAACTCGACTAAGAGAGCTTAGCTAAATACTTCATATTCATTCATATAAAAATTTATTGTATTTCAAAAATATGCATGCTAATTTCTCTAATTTTGATAATTAAAAAATTATAGAACACAACCACTTAATAATGATTATATAAACACTTGCTAAATCTCTTATAAAAAATTTCTGATTTTGTAAAGCAGATTTAATATACAATAATTTTAAAATGCAATATCCAGGTGCAAACCTTGAAATAAATGATTCGACTTTTGACTTGAAGCGGGCCCCTGACACTGACCGATTAGGTATTACTTATGCAGGCTTTATTAGAAAGGTTTACGGGATCCTCAGTGCCCAGCTTTTGGTCACAATCTTCTTCTGTGGGATTGTCATGTCAAGTGAAAGCTTAACTGAGTTTGTCCAAGAGAATCTAGCTTTCTTCTTTATTGCTGTATTTGGCGTTTTTGCCTCGATGATCGCTTTACTTTGTTGCAAAGACGTGGCTCGCGAAGTCCCAAAAAATTACATCACGCTTTTCCTATTCGTGAATTTTATTTAGACACTGTGCGAAAGCTACATGGTTGCAACAGTGTGCACTCTATATGATGCTTATACAGTTATCACAGCTGCATTTATGACTCTTGGTGTTACTTTGGTACTCACTGCCTATGCATGCTTGGTAAAGGATATTTAGACCAAAACAGATTTCAGACCATGCGTTGGGATTATGTTTATTGCTCTCTCTTCGATGATTATGATGATGTTCTTTGGCCTTTACCGCATGGGGGATAATTTTGAAGTTGTCTGGTGCTCTCTCGGGGTAATTATTTACGGAGTTTACATCATTATAGACACTCAACTCATTGTGGATGGAGAAAAGTATGGAATTACTTCTGACGACTACGTTATTGGAGCAATGCTTATATATGTAGACGTTATTGCACTGTTTTTAAGAATCCTCGAATTGATTGGAAAGCTTAAAGAGCATTAAATTAGTAGAATTATAAAAAAATTAGATTTATAAATATTACATTTGTTGCTCGCTATGCTATAAGAAATTACGAATTTTTCTTTGTCTATTGAGAATAATAAGTGACCCCGTGTTATGACGTGCGGCCAAAAGAAAAGTCAAGATGAGTTAGTTATTATAGGATGCAGCTATGAAATTCTTCAGAATTTATGTCGTATAAAAAGGACACCCTATGCTGCTCATCTGAGAATCCTTCTCCTCCGAAAATCAGGATTTTATTTTTTGCTCTTATCAAAGTAGGGGTTCTTCGGAAAAACAAAAAGAAGACACCAGAAAATGTGAAAGCTGGGAACAGCAGCAAGCTAGCCACATATAATGAAGAGTTGGAGAAGCTTGAACTATAAAACTCGATTAAAAGGGTTTAGCTAAATATTCTGCATTCACTAATATAAAATTATTTTATTTCAAAATATGCATGGTGAAATTTTTGATAATTTTAAAAATATAGAATGCAGCCACTTAATAATAATTGAATAAACCCTTGTTAAAAATCTCAAAAATATTTCTGATTTGTAGACAAATTTAATATGCAATAATTTTAAAATGCAATATCCAGGTGCTAATCTTGGAATAAACGATTCAACTTTTGACTTGAAGCAAGCCCCTTACAATAGCCGATTAGGTATTTTTTATACAGGCTTTATTAGAAAGGTTTACGGGATCCTTAGTGCCCAACTTTTGTTCACGATCTTCTTCTGCGTATATGTCATGTCAAGTAAAATCAGAACTGAGTTTGTCCGAGAGAATCTAGCTTTATTCTTTATTGCTGTATTTTGAGTTATTTACTTTATTATCACTTTCCTTCATTACAAAGAAACTCGTAAAGTCCCGGAAAACTACATCAGACTTTTCGCTTTCGTAAATTTTATTTAGACATTCTCTGAAAGTTACATGATTGTGACAGCGTGCTGTCTATATGATACTTATACAGTTATCACAGCTGCAGTAATGACTCTTGGTGTTACTTTGGTACTCACTGCCTATGCATGCTTGGTAAAGGATATTTAGTGCAATAAAAAATTCAGATTACGCATTGGGATTGCACTTATTGCCCTCTCCTCAATCATTATGATGCTGTTCTTTAGCTATTACCACATAGGAGGCATATTTGAAGTTGTCTGTTGCTCTCTCTGGGCAACTATTTATGGAGTTTACATACTTATAGACACCTATCTCATTATAGACGGAGAAAAGTATGGAATTACTACTGATGACTACGTTACTGGGGTAGTGCTTATATATGTTGACATTATTGATCTGTATTTTAGAATCCTCGATAGGACTGGAAAAACTTAAAGAGCATAAATTTGTAGAATTATAAAAAAATTAGATTTTATAAGTATTCCATTCGTTGCTTGCTATGTTATAAGAAATTACGCATTTTTCTTTGTTTATTGAAAACAGTAAATGCCCTCGCCTTATGACGTGTAGCCAAAAGAAAAGTCAAGATGAGGTTGTTATTATAGGGGTACAGCTATGGAATTCTTCAGAATTTATGTCGTATAAATAAGACACCCTATGCGGCTCATCTGAGGGTCCTTCTCCTCCGAAAATCAGGATTTTATTTTTGCTTATACCATAGCAGCCGTGTTGTCACAGTCTTTCAGGCAGCAAAACTGCAAGTAAAGTCCACGTGTCCTGCTCAATGTCGTACATTTCAACAGTGTTATTAACTGTCTGCTGGTAGCCCCCAAATATATAGATTTTCCTCCCCACGCTAGCTCCTCCTGGGCAGGTTCGGCCTAAGTTTATATTTTGAATTGAATTTCATGTCATTGTGGACAAGTTTAATGCTTCACATTGTGTTGCAGTCAAATTATTTTCATTTTTCCCTGAAATTACATAGACAATTCCATCCACGAGTAGACTTACATGGGATGAGTGACCATTAATCATAGAAGGAGCAGCATAAGTAGATCCAGTGGCCGGGTCGAGGAAAAAAGCCATTTGTTTGGCGCCACTGTTTTTCCTTGCTTTTCCACCCATAATCAAGACATAGTCGTTTGGCAGCTGGACAAAGCAAGATCACCTTGGGACTTCCAAAGTTGTGTCTTGGATCATTTTCTTTTGAAACTCATTTTTCCTGAAATCATACACAAAATAGTCACGACTTCCTCGGATTAAATAGAAAAGCTGGGAGGAGTCAATAGTTTTAGGGCTGTTTAGCTCGAGAAAGGACAATGAGTCGTAGACTCCATTCAAAGTAGGCTCCTTAGGCATGTGGAATAGAATATCATGGGGAAATTTTTCATAGAACTGAACAGATAGTTTAGCAATTTTGTAGGCTTGGCTTATAAGCTCTAAATTATCATTAACTCTATACAAGTTTGGGACCAGTTTTTCGACCTGCTCAATTAAATTTAAATTGGCTTCTAGATATATTTTCATCAATTTTGAATCTTTTTTCCAGTCACTAATTTCGTCTTGGCCTGATTCTTTGTGAGGACTTAAAATTCCATCACTTTCATCATTAGACTCTGCTTGATTTAGTTCAAATAGCACAGATTGTTTAGCGTTTTCAACTCTTTTCTCTAATAGTGGAATAAGTTTTTTAGTTTCAATTGCAGCTGCAGCAAGTTTAGTTCTCGCTAGCTCTTTTGTGTATATTGAATGGCCTGCATGATTATTTAGGCTCTGAGCGCAAATTGGGCAGCAGCTAATTTTATCGTCCATGCAAAATAAATCTTCATCAAGGTGATGCTCATTGCAAGTTCTGCTAACTTCACCATCATTTTGTCTAATTCTATGATCTGCATAAATTTCATCTGAAATATGAGCTTCTGCACATTTTAAGCACAGTTTAACCTTACAATTTTCACACACATTAACGTAATTTTCTGAATTCCCACAAGCTTGACATTTATCTGTATCAGAGCTTCGTAAAGACTCACTGCCATGCAAGACAGCTTGAACAATTTGGTTTCTCGGAAGGCAATCGGAAGAAAAAGACTTAAGAAAAGTGCACTTCCGGCAGACTGGGCAGATGAAGATTTTCGACTATTTATTGATCACCTCTTTTTCTTGCAAGCAGTTTACTTCTATAATTTCAAAAGCGCACTCAAAGCAAAGATTGTGAGCGCAATTAAGAATGACAGGATCTTGGAGAGCTGCCAAGCACACAGGACAAATGCATGCTTCGTTTAAGTTTGCCATTTTAAAATGCCTTTAAGTCTATTCTGATACTAATATTTTAGAATATTTTGCATTTTCTTAGGATTGGAAGATATAAATGATAAGTATAAGCTTAAAAGACTGGATTTTATAGCAGAGAACAGAATTTAGATATTAAGCTTAATGAGAAATTATTAGGACAACTGAACTTTATTGGGCCAACAGTATAACAATAATGAATTAAGTTACTATAAATTTAATGACCACTATAATTGCTCAGCAGTATTTGGCAGAATTTGACGCAAAAGAAAAAGAACCAAAAATACTGAAGAAGAGTGTATCCTGGAAAAAGGAGAGGACACTGACTGCATCTGAGGAACCTTTTCACAAGCCTCCAGACTCTTTTCAAAAATCAATAAGGTATACTATCCCCCTGCCTGTAATTGAGGAACCAGCAGAATGCTTTCCATCTGAGAACTTGACAGGAAACAAAGCAAGAGTAAGAATCAATGTGAGGTCAGTATCCGGGTCGAAGCGAAAATTCAAAAAGTTGAATAATCCGCAGTCACCAGCCACAATCTCCACAATGAGCTCTAAGTCACCCATAATTGGGTCGTTACACAGTTTTTCTGCCCAAGTGGAGATGTTTAGCAAGGATTTTAAAACGCATGAAAATAAAAATGCTCAGAATGTTAAGCCGGTCACCAGGTCGATGAAGCTTATTAGGCCAAATAAAAGGACTGAATTTTTAGAAGAGGACGTCTCTGAGGCTGACTTAAAGTCTTTTTTCTATTCTCCTAGAAATGACGAAATTCAGGTTGCTGAAAGATTTATGCCAGAAACTGCGAATAAGCTGCGGTCACAGATCCCTAGAAATAAAGCTTCACGAACTTTGACATTAAAGAGCTTATCCCCTAAGCCAGACGAAAGAAAGCCTAATGATGTTAGAAGAAGCAGCACGCGTGCTCAAACATTTATTCCGTCAGTTGCACTGACTAACAGTGCAGCTGCCGAAAAGAGCGCGCTTTGCAATTTTTCTCAGATTAGAGATATAAAACTGGACCGGAAACGGAAGTCAAAAACTGACTTAAAATGGCGTTTCAAAGGAGTCCATGAGAAAATAAACTTAATTAATGCTTGATACAACAGTTAAGTTAATTCTTCCATTTTCGACGAATCAAAATATTTTTTCATTTTTACAGTCAGCTCCTTTGCTTCATCAACTTCATTTACCCCTACAATCAAGTTCCCAATCACAATACTGAGCTCTCCTACTAGCTTGATATCCTTTGCAGAGATGCTCCCAGAAATTTTATTGCTTAGCTGCAGAATGCCTGCAATTGTGTCATTCGGGCCAGGCAGACAAGACATTATTAGTGATGAGACATCAGATGCATTTGCAATATTGTCGACTTCTGGGTTATATAAGTTCTTTTTCTTTACGTTTTCATACACCTTCATACTGCGACTCTTAAAAGTCTCTCCTGACAGTCCCATTGTGGCTGGGAACCAGACAGTATCACTGGAATATTTTTCAGCCCCGAACCTTGAGTATGCAAAGCTGAAAAATTCCTTCTCGGACTTGTCCACAAAGATTATCCCGGCTGACTGAAATTCAAAGAATTTCGGCAAAATTGCATCAATTGTGTTAGCTAAGGCTTGGTGGCTTCTTGCTTTTGATAAAGCAGCAATCACTGCTGACATGTCCTGGAGCTGCACTTGAAGCTTAGTTTCTTTATCTTTCAATAAAAACTGTTTTAAACAGCTCCTTACCTGAAGAAGCACGATCTTCAGTATCCTGGAATCTTGCAAATCGAAGCCTTTAGAAGAGTTTTGGCATTGAACAGCTATGATAGGGTGTTTATGTATCATAATAGGCTCTACAATTTCTTCTGGGGTCCTAATCCCTGGAATCAGCTCAGAGCTTTTCGTGAAAACTGGGGAGCTGTTGTCTGCTGAGGGGTCTGTATGTGTGAGAATTCATGAAGTTCCTAATAAAACTCTGTTAATAGAATGGAAATTACTGAAAAAAGTTGTGTAAAGTTGCTGAATTATTGGACTTATAAGGAAAATTGTGCATCTCTCGCAGGAAAGAATAGATTTACAAGTTTTGGCCAGATGTGACAAAAGAGAGTGAAAAGTTTCAGATGAGGATATTTCAGAGATACTGGATTCCAGCATTGGTAATATCCTATGGAGAGGCTTGTCAAAGCTTTTAGAGCTCAGTCCTGTCCCTGGAGGTTTGTAGCTATCAACAAACCCATTTTTAATATTCGGCAGCTGAGGCGGAAAATTGTCTTGATAAGAATTTGATAGCGATTCTGTAAGAGCGTTAAATCTTGGAGTCCCTGTCATATCTCCAATGATTTTTCTATACCTTTTAATGCTTCCTTCTAACTTTTTGTTCTCCAAAATTAACTGTTCTGCTTTTCTTTTAGCTTTTTCAGCTTCCATTCTGTTTTTTTCTACCTCAGCTTGGCTCTCTATAAGTTCTTTTTTAAAATCCGCTACTATAAGTTCCTGCACCATATAGTGCATTTCTACAGGATCAATTTGCAGTTTCTCCTCCAGCAGCTTTCTGTTAATTTTCTGCATTTTTGCCAACTGCTCAGAGATTTCTCTCAGTTGCTTTTCCAGCAGTTTGATGCGCTCTTGACTTATCTTTTGGTAAGTCTCGAATTCTGGATTTACCGGTCTTATGCAGTTACTCCTGGAGTCCAATGACGCATTTCGGTTTTTCAAGGACCTTGACTCTTGCGGAAACTCCATATTAGTCGTTCTCACTGATTCATAAAACTGGTGGGTCGGCTTCAGCTCATTACTTCTATTCAGATCTTTAATAAACGAACTCCTCATGTCACTAATTATCAATTCTTAAGCAGCAGGATATATAAATGGATTCTTCATGTGATTTAAGGATGGACATTTGGAAGGTAGTGCCAATATAGAGACTTTTATCTGATGGCAGTGTGAGAAGGCTGAGCCACGAAAAACCTCAAGGAGTCGTGAATCAGCACATAGTTGAAGCTGATATTCATAGAACCCGTCCCCATGATTTGACTGAGGAAGAAAAAGAAATGCTTGAATTATGCCTATTGAATTACTGCAAAGAAGAAAACATCAGTTACAGACAAGGACTGAATGAACTGATAGCGCCTTTTATTCTTATGAACCGACTCTGCCAAATCCCCAGCCATGTCGCTTATGGATTTTTCAAAAGTTTTATGCAGCTCTGCCTCCCTACTATGTTCCGCGACAATGTAAGCTTCTAATTAGGAACTGAGACCTCTGCAAGCTCTTTTTTTGACTTTCCGCTTACTTTTAAGGTATCATGATCCGACACTCTGTGCTTATTTATTTATGAATGGAATTACACCTGAACTGTTTGCAACCAGCTGATTTCTAACGCTTTTTTCATGCAAAATAAACAATATTAAGTCAGTATATTATCTTTTTGAAGAGTTAATTGCAGAAGCAGACCCTCTGTTTCCTGTATATATAGGGATTTCGTTCTTACAAAAATACAAAAACGATTTATTATCTACAGAAGAAGTGCTTCTGCCCCAAACAATTTGTGGAATGTCTCTTGAAGACGAAGAATGCTTAAAAGAAATAATCGTTAATTCTAGGGAATTAAAAAGGAATATGCCTTATTCTATCCAGCTGTATTTTTCTGAGATCAATATCTTCGATTTGAGCATCATAAGTGATTTGATTGAAGACTTAGAAACTGAGTTTTGTCTCTCAGTCGATCCCAGAGAAATCTTGCAGCGAGCATACCCTGAAGGCAAGGTTTGCAATTGTTTGCAAGGATGCGAGTGGTGCATGCATAGAGAGCGCGTCGCTCTCCTTTTGCTTGATGTCAGGACTGCAGCAGAGCAGCATGCAGGAGCCATTCCAAACTCGCTGCCAATTAATGAAGCTGCGTACACTAATAGAGAAATAATGCTGGACTTCCCTGATCAATTTTTAGATATGAGAGGAGTGGTTCATCTGTGTTTGGTTGGCAGAAACAAGTTTAAGTCCAAAACTTTTGACCTTGGACATAGTGATTCTACTTTGAGCGCAGACCCAGTAGAAGATATGATCCATAACTTGTTGCAAGCTTTTATAGTCAAAGGATTTCCTTATATAAGCTTGGTTGATGGAGGGTTCTTTGAATGTCATGAATTGGCGAAAGAATGTGAACTGCACATTGATGAGCACGATGAAAAAAAATGCCTTGCTTGCAAATTATCGAGAACTTCTGACGTAAAGAGTAGAGCTTCGTCTCGATCTGGGGAGTCAAAAGAAACTGAAGTTACTTCGCAGTCCAGATCACTAAGCGACTCATCAAGCCTAGACAAAATAAAAGCAGACCCAACAGCAGCAGTGTACAACTGCAAAACTTATGATAAAGATCTTGATAAGTCTTCTACTGAAGAATTCTTACTCATAATTACCAAAAATTTCATTTATCTTGGGTTGGATGAAGACAGGAAGAAAGGGAGAAAGTCACAAATAGTAGAGCAAATGAAGCTGGAGAATTTGTCTAAAATTAAGTCTTATAATAAAGACGCAAAAGTGTTAACTTTGTTTTTTGAAGGTACGAAAAGACTGTTTTGCTATATGCTCAACTCTCAGGGTAATGCAAAAGATTTTATTAAACTCACAAAAAAAAATTATGCTGCTTTGAAAAGGAGTTTCTAAGTTGTATGATTTCAAATAGGTTCTAATTAGACTGCATTTAAATAATGCATTGTAAGCACTCTAATAATATATATATTATCCAAATTTATGGCCTGCCTATTAATAAAGGGAAATATTATTATCTTTCATTCCAATTGAAATCTGAAAATTTTATTGTAATGAAAGTTATATAATTGCATTCATTTAGGGCAATACATATAGTGTATAAATAATTTTAAAGCTCAAAAAAAATTCGCCACTTCATTGCAAAGTGCTAAGTTTCTGTGCCTGTGCTGCCCTCTCTCCATCTTATTTATCCAATAAATTTTAATTATTAGCTTATGATTCTATCTCTTCAATTTTATTTAATTTCTCGTTGATCTTATGAAGATGGATAGAGACATTCAAGTCTCCATGGTAAACTTTCTTCATAGCGCTAACTATCTCCTTGATGACTTCTTCTCTAGCCTTTTGTTCAGCGTAAGCTACCCTTCTCATGTCTTCTCCTTGGCACCTTTCAACTGCGATTCCTGCTTGCTTTAGTTTCTTCATCTTTTTCGCCAAATTAATGACATAAGTGAGTTGAGATCTATCGGATTTCGGCCCTTGTGTCTCGGCTCTCTCACAAATCTTCTCTCACTCATCAATAATGTGACGTGGGAAAACTTGCCTGTCATCCCAAACTTTCAATACTTTTCTGATATCTTGGATACTTCCAGGGTTCGTGGCGGATACTGTTATGGCTCGTGGCAGGGAAAATTGGAACATTGCTTTTAGTGTCTCATTTCGAGCATTTTGGATTATATCGTTTGCTAAGAAGAGCAGAGCAATCTTTTGATTGCTTGTTTCTATTGCTTTTGACCATAAGTCAACTATTGTCTGCATATGGTTTGGGTGAGTATAAAGAAATTCTTGGCATCAAAAGGAAGTCGAGTGGATGCGCTCTTGAGTTGGATCTAAGCGGTCTAATAGTTCTTTAAATTCAGAGACCATATTTATATCACAAAGATTGTGCTCAAAGGTGAGAAAGTTGAAAATTTTTAAAGCTATTTGAGAAAAAGTACCCTTTATAGATAAGTGTAAAAAAATCAGTGCATTCTTTTGATCGCTTCCTTTTATTGCTTGTGACCATAAATCAACTATTATGCAAATGATTTGGATGAGTATAAAGAATAATTAGTATCAAAAGAAATCGAATGGATGAACTTCTGAGTTGATTCAAGCGTTCTAATAGTTCTTTAAGTTCAAAGGAATATTTATATCACAAAAGATTATTCTCAAAAAGAGAAAATTAAAACTGTTAAACTATTTAGCATATTTTAAGTTTTAAGAGATTACATTAATATATACCTTTTGCTGCCAACTCTTCCTTCACTCTTGTGAAATAAGTTTCGTCAGGATATCCAAAATTCGGCGGACCTCCATCAGGAGAAGTTTTATGATGAATCCCATTTCATATCACACAATTATCTCTTCCAGTTGTCACACTTCTGCCAATAGCGAAAGTCAGTTTTCTTTCAAAAGCAATTTGAAGTAGCCTTAGAACTTCGTTTCCTTCAGGATTATCAGGCAGAAAAGCAACTCTTGCAGTGCCTCTGTACCTTTTTCCATTTCTTGTTCCATTTGGGAATTCATAGTTAATTTGGAAAGTCGCACAATTCTCATAGCCATCTAGTGGCAGGAAATTTTCAATCCTAATTACAGTCATTGTGCCTGGTGGCATATCCCCCATCATTACACCATATATTGCTCCACAAACTGGGCATCGAATTGAGTCAGACTGTCCTCTGCAATTTTCAATGCACCCTTTATGATAAAAATGTTCTCCGCATCTGCCTAGTTTAATAATTTCTCCATTATCACTCTGCTCAAAGTCACATAAACAAATAGTGCATCTTTCATTTTCCTTTTCAGAAAGGTAGCCTTCTTTGTGCTGTTTTTCTGCAATTTTTTCGATTTCTTCAAAGAAGTATTCAACCCAATTCGTGATTTTAGAGGTTTCTAGACGAGCTAAAGTCTGAGCTGAGTCTTGGGCAACCTTTACCTGAAAAAATAATTGAGGAGGAATCACAGGAGGAGGAAAGCCATTTAACTCATAATAAAGTGATAAAGCAAGGTCAACATCTCCTGCAGTGCATTCTAAGATACCTTTTGCGTCTTCTGTTGAGATCTGAGTAATAGCTTTAATTGTTTCTATAGGATCCATTTTATTATAAACCTCCTTTGGCTATTTTCCAAATTCTTCCCAAGAAAATTCTATAAATAACATTCCTAGCATAAAAAAGCTATTTAAAATTTTGGAAATAATGGTTTATGAATTACTCACTGAAAAGCGCAACTAAAACTTCCAGCTATGATCGCAATCCAAGCACTTCACAAATCTACATATATCTTACGTTGTCATAGGCTCATCAGCAGACCTAGTCTGCATCTGCGACATAATTGTTTTGTCTGACTTACACTTTCCACACTTGAACATCCCGCTTTTTTGTACATTGTTCGCAAGCTGCCAATCTGACCTATAGCTGTCCTTCAAGGAACTTTCTAGCTTCTTCCTTTCTTCTTTGGTCTCTTCAGTCGCCATGTCGCGTGGATTCATCCTTACGAGATCAGTAGGTGAAATTCTGCCCTCTTGGACTGCAAGTTTAAGGTCAGGATTTTTACTGAGATTAAATTTAAGAGATCGGGCCTTTGCTGCATATCCTGCTCTGTCAACTGAGGAGTTGAGCTCTTCTTCGATTTGGAAAGCAATGTCTCTGTCTCCGAGCACCTCAGTAAGCATTGTCACTACTTGATCTCGGTGCCTCTCAATGTGCGCAGGCTGTGGAGCAGCCTTTTTCTTGGCGTGGACCACGTTTTTCCACTTTTCGATTAGCTCGCGAGTTTGAAGCTTCAGGCTTGGGAACTTTTTCTCGATTCGTTTAACTGTCTTGCCGATTTTCGTTTCTTTCAGCTGCTCGAAGGTGATGGAGAGTGGCTTTAAGGCAGAAAGAATGTCTTTCGCAGTGTCTTCGTCGCTATTTCTGAGTCGAACTTGAAGATCTTTCAGGGTATCTGTGCTTTCTGCCATTACTTCACAATAATTAATTTGCAAACAAGATAGATTTTAGACACTAGAAATATAGAAAATATTTTTCTTAATTTTTGATAATTCTTTAAATAAAAGCCTAAAAATTTTTAATTTATTATAATGTAGAATAAGATTGCTGTTTAATAACTTTTGCTCTTTAGAATTGGCATATTTATGTAAAAAATGAGTGCAGATCAAAAGAAGGAGTACTACGAACAGGCTTTGATTCAATGCTTCTCAATGGCTTATAGCAGTAAATATATAATCCAGAATAATGACCAAATGGACCTTGACTATGATAAAATGCTTAAGAATGCATGGTATAAAATCTATGGAATTTTATTTGGAGCAAGTGTCGGGATCTACTATCTTGATCGATATATAAAGCAGAGGCATCACAAATACATAACATTCAAAAGGCTCACTGCATTTGGACTTGGGCTATCAGCCTCATGAATAGTTCTCACAAGAGCAGTTCGCTCTCAATCAGATTCAGAATTAACTATGAAAATTGCTAAAAGATATGAAGACCAACTACAGTCATTGTATCCGGAACTAAGAACACTTTATGATCAAACTTTTGCCCAGCCAGCATTATTTAACCCAGGAAATCCAATGTGGGGGCAGCCAAGTTCTGGACAAAGTGGACAATTTAATGGAACCTTTTTCCCACAAGGCCCAGGGATGTCAGGCTTTCCGAATCAAGGAGGACAAAATAGATTCCCTGGCTCTGATAGAAGATTTTAGACTTAAAGCTAATCACAAAATCATAAGAAAATTATTTAAGAAATTCTATTTATATTATTTCAGTTAAGGCAATGGCCTTAATAAGATATGTATATTATAAATAAGGCAATTTTATTCGATTTCTGATAAGGATTTTCTTTTTAGATTTTGAAGTATCCAGATCTGTCAAAGTTTTATCGTAAGACATTGTTAAGTCAGCACCTTGCTGAAATGGAGGACCAAATTTTCGCTTGGTCAATCGGTTATCAGGCTGAGGAGTTTGGCTCATTAGCTTAAGCCTTGGCTTTTGAGTAGCAGCCAACCTTGTTTGAACCTTTGCCATTGGAGAGAGTGAATGCACTTCCCATTTTGAAGAAAAATCGAATCCATCTAGATTTGTTTTCTTAAAAGGCTCAATTTTGTTTTTTAAAATCCCAAACTTCGGCTTTACATGTTTAATATTCGTCGCAAGGGAGTATCATACGTCATGAATATTATTGGCAATATCCACATTCCACCCTGTCCTTACTGCACGATTTCTTAGCCAAGTTTGCATAAACTTTTTTCATCTATTTATGATTAAATTGTGCTTATGCTTTGCTGCTCTAAGTGGAAATTTTTGTATAGTTTTGGCAAGCTCAAATATGCTTTTAGTTTCAAACATGCCAATGACATAATCTTTCTGAGGCTCATACAAGTCAGTTCCTAGTAGCCCTCTTAAATATATAGAAATTTCGTCTTTTTCTCCATTTTCGATTCTTCGTTTAATTACGCCTTCTCACAGCTTCTTCCCAGCTGCATTGTCAATTGATTTAAGTCCTAGTTTCTGGGCTTCAATTTGATATTCAATTTCATAGGTATTTGCCGCATCAGTGGTTCTGCCAGTAGCTTCTTTGACTCAGTTGTAATATTCATCCTCGAACCCTTTTTCTTTGATAAGTGATTTATACTTATTTAGACTTTCTACACAGAAATCAGTCTCCATGTCTGGTTGGGCTTCAGAGATTTTTTGGTCTCGTTTTTTATCTCCTTGTGACTTCTTTAATAGAGACTTAATCATTTTACCGTAAGCATTAGAGAAATCATTCATTTGAGATTCTACATCAGTCTGAGTGGAGCTGGTTTCTTTTTTGGTAAAATAGGACCGCAAAAGTTTTAGTATTAAATTTTGGACTTTTATTCCATCTATTTCGAGATGCAAGAGATCTCTTAACGAAATAGAATAGGTATATTTATCACTCAATTTCGCATTTTTTTGCAGAATACTAAAAAGCATATCTTTAAAACTTCTCACTTCACCTGGAGTTTGCAAGCGTGGCACCATATTCATCTGAGAAGGCTGATGCCCCAATAATTGCGATGAAGATTCAATCATTCGTGATCTTGTATCTATTGAAGCAGGAGCAGTACTATTATAATCCTCCATCTCACTTTCTTCAGAGCACGAAGGGACATCCATAACCTCCTCTGCAAGATTTCGAGGCTCCACAGAGCTCCTAGGCTCTGTAAAATTCAAGGTATCAGTGAATTCTAATGGCTTATCATTATACTCGTCACTAAAATTATCATTTTCTGAATTTTCCGTTTGATAGGTTTCTTGAACCCTTAAATCATCAATAGCCTCTTCAGGTGGCAGTGGCTCTGTATTCATTTCGCTTTCTCTCTGAGAGCTTTGGCGGCTTGTATCAGGGACACTATGCTTGTGAGACCTAATACCCTTATGATAACTAATATTTTCTATTACCCGAGGAGTAACATTTTCTGATGGCTGCTTAATAAGCGTTTCACTTTCATTTTTGGGTGAAATTTGTTCAATTCTGCTTAAAATTTTAGAATAATCAAGGTCAATTGATTCATTTTTGGCTTCTTCATCTATATTTTCTAAGACACCTTTAATATCTAATGAAGAATACTCAAGGGATTCTAACGATTTTTCTTCCTCTTCAACTTCTTCTGATTCCAGATCTGATTTTACCTCTTCTTCGCTTTCAACCTTTTTTGGCGGTGGAGCTTTCGGTGCTTTTGTGGATCTATAACTTTTTGACCTTTTTATTCTAGACTCAAATATTATAGGATTTTCAATTTTAGGAGTTCTAGATGAAGGAGCTGGCTTTGTATCAGATTTTACCTGACGAATATCTGCCTTTGGCTCTTTTAAATCTATTTTCGGTTCTTTAGAATCAGTCTTGATGTCTTTTGCTTCAGGCTTTATCTCTTTTGGCTCCATCGCTCTTTTCAGTACATTTTTCTTGCTTGTCTTTTTATTTTTCTTTTCATTCGCAGCTTGAATCTGCTGCAGCTGTGCCATAGCAGTCTCATAGCTTTTTCTCTCTGATTCTTGTAATATCTCTTCTACTTTCAGATCTCCCAATAGTTTCCCAATCCTGACTTTGGTCATTGAGTCATTAGTTGTCAAAGAAACTAAATTTAAAGACTCTCTGATATCATAAAATTTTTTTAAAATAATTTCTTGGGTCATGCTTTCTGGGAATTTCCCCTCCGTTAATTTTTCAGCTAATTTTTCAAATTTCAGCTTGGCAACATATGTTTTGGACTTTTCTCGATACTCATCTAGCAATCTTGACTTATCAACAAGTCAGAGAAATGACGTGATGAGTTTTTCATTATTATATCTCATTCCGGAGAATTTCTCATTAAGATCTTTATTTTTTTCCATTACGATTTTCAGCTTGTTTTCTAGACCTCTAATAACTTTATCAGCTTGCATTAATTTTTTTTCCAAAATTTTTCTAGCTGCAAGTTGTTGCTTGATTTTTCTGAGCGCCGAAGGTAAGTCAGTGATAGGCTCTTCTCTTTCAGCGTTTCTCAGTACTGCTTCTTCTTTTAAATAATTTTCATATTGCAGAGAATACTCATCTTGAAGTGCCATATTAACTCTGTCAACATCTTCTCTACTTTTAGTCCAAGCATCTTTTATATATTTTTCTAACTTTTGTATCTTTAAGCCAGCCCTTTCTTTCATTCACATCATCTTGTAAAGGTACTTTGAATCAAGATGGTTGAATTTTCTCTCATGGACGATCATTTCTTCTTTTAGCAGTCTTTCCACCTCTACATGCTTGTTCCAAGTATCATGACTAATATCCCTGATATCCAAAAAAAACTCTGGTTCATACCCTCCCATTTCAGTTAGAAGTTCAACGAGTTTCTCACTTTGAAATCGTTTTGTGATTGCAAAGTCAATTTTTTCTTTAATTTCTTTTTCTGAAATAATCGAGTTTGTCTGTGCATCTTTGTCAAGCATGATCGCAAGATTTTTAACTTGTTGCTGAATTTGTGTATAGTTATTGATAAAGCTCTCATACTGAGTCGGTGTCATTTCTTTGGTCAGGAAAATTGAATCATGTTGGTATTCTTTTCCGATAAGGCCTTTTTCAATATCTTTTTTCCGTTTGTCTTGCACGATATGATTTGTTACAATTGGATATAACTTTAGTAGAGCTTCCAGTATTATTTTTTGTGAGGACTTTTCGTGGATTATTGATTGAGCAAACTGTTTTCTTCGCTCTTTTGCATAATCGTTTTCCTCTGGCAGTTTATTCAAGATAAAGGATATGAAATACTCAGTTACGTTCTCTTTTAGCTCTTCCATTTATAAGTTAATTACTTATAGTTTGAGGAAAATTGCTGCTTTGATTTTATTTATAATTAACTGCTGCATGGAGTACTTTACTAATTGCCTCCTAAATTTAAGGAATAGTAATGGCAGGCTAAGATTAAGGAATTTTATATTATTAAACCTTAAATTAGACGTTATTGCTGTTTTTTCTTTGAATATTCTTATATTACTCATAAAATTCAGTTGGGTTATGTCGTCTTTCCATTCTGTCAGTAAAGTCATTTGGGAAAAAATCTGGTGGGACATCTTGCCTTTGTACACTAGGAGCTCCTTCAAGCCTTCTGATGTTTTCCAAGCACCTGATCATGGCTGTTTCCAAATAGTCTCTTGTGTTCCTGTTTTCCAAAGTCTTGTCAGGGTCAATATGCAAGTTATAGGACGGTCCGAAATACTGATAATAGTCATTAAAAGGAAGTTCATTCGGAACTTCTTTTTCAAGCAGCACAGATGTTTCGTATGTCCAACACCTCGCCACATTGGCCACAGTGTATCCTCCACCTCCCACGACCATCATAGGAAGCCCAAACCCTTTCATGAACTTTACACAATTTCCATGGCCTCTCAACGTCAGGTTGAATTTTCCCAGCTTATCATGAGCCAACGAGTCTGACCCACATTGCATGACAATTACATTTGGCTGGTAAAAGTAGACGACTTCTCTCATGATTGGCTGGAAAATCCTCTCATAGCACTCGTCAGTCATCCCAGACTTCAGTGGGATATTTAAGCAGTGATACTTCCCCTCGCTTGCCCCACAGTCTTTAATGTCACCAGTACCCGGGAAAAAGTTCCCAAATTTGTGGAAAGAGACTGTCATGACTCTATTGGTGGTGTAAAAGGCCTCTTCGACGCCGTCACCATGGTGTGCGTCGATGTCTATATAAAGAACTCTTTCATGGTACTTGAGTAATTCTAAGGTAGCAAGGACTATATCATTGATGTAGCAAAACCCTGAAGCTTCCCCTTTCTTAGCATGGTGGAAGCCGCCAGACCAGTTAATGCAGATGTCGGCCTCGCCTTGGTTCAGAGCCATTGCACAGTCAATTGAAGCCCCAGCGCAGATCTGAGAGAACTCGAACATATTTTCGAAGACTGGACAGTCTTCTCTGGCACGCTCATGGTGCATAAAAAGCTTTTCGCCAGAAAGTTCAGCCCTCTGAAGGAACTTTATGTGCTCAGGACTGTGAAATTGCATCATTTCTTCAGGGGTTGCATAGTGAGGACGCTACATGAGGATTACATAAACGTCCATTTGACGGTATAGTTTGTAGCCTAGGATTAGTTGGTGAGTCATACGGACACGGTGTGGCTTCATTGGATGACCTTGCCCGTAGTAAAAATTGCCTATATTTTCTAATTAGTAATTACCGTCATAAAAATAAGCAACTCGTCTTTCGCCCATATTAATTTTATAAGTGAAATAGTTTAGAGGGTTGGAGTGTTTATAGAAATGTTTTATAAGGTATTAGAAAAAGCAGTGAGGTAATTTGATTGAAATAAGAGTCTTAATTTAAGGATTCTGAGACTTTATTTGATGTAGCAGAGGATAAATAATTATCTAAAAGTAGCTTTTTTCATTCCAGTGCAGCTTTAAAAATTAAATATTATTTAAGAGAGCTCAATTTAATTAAGTCGTTGACTTTATTATCCAATAATAAGGTTTATGATATTTTGCAAACGTAAATATTTGCTTGCTATGATTAAATTGCCTTTTGCTTATTAAGTCTTATTTTAATCAAAATTTTAGGACTGCATTGTATTGAGTGCACGCGAATATGAACTCTTGTATGACCCCAAGCTGAGACCTGCATTTTTCAAGAATTTTAGAGATCCTTTAAAATTTTCACACATGAAGCTTTTCGCTTTTTAAGAGAGATCTGAGAATTATAACTAATTATTAATAACTTTAGGTATCGCTATTATCTTATCATAATGCACAATAAGCTCTTTTTAAATCACTTTAATTGTTCTATTATTCCCTATTTAATTATTTATTTCCTATTTTAGAATAAAATTAAGTCATGCTATCAACATTTCAGCCAACACCAGTTAGAGACGATGCTGGGAACAATATTTTAGTTCAACATATAATGGCTCAAAATGGGTATTTACATTTATCTCCTGAAGAATTAAGACACAGGCAAGTTGGAAATAGAGCTTTTCAATTTCAAGCTCCACAAAGACCTCCTTCTATTTTTAATACCCCAGCTATTCGTCAGCCTGAATTGAGATTTATTCCACAAGTGACTGGAACAGCAATAAGGAGACACTTTTCTTATAATTGGACCTGCCTAAAGTAATTTATTATATTGTTATTAAGTGAGTTTATAAACTCTAAATATAATTATAAATTAATTTGCCGATACCTTGTCTCATATGAGTTTTTTGACATAAAAATAGGAAATATTAAATTTTCTTTATATAATTTCACGAAATTGAATGCAATTAAATAGAAATTTAATAAAGTATCTTGAAAATAACCTCGTTGAGCAAATACACAAGAAGTTAAAGCTTATTTTGAAGTAAAACCTTATTAATCAATTTGTAAAGATTTTAAAGAAAGAAATCAAAGCTTTTTCTATATATTCCAGCAATATAAGCAATATCATTGCTTATTATATAATAGTTAATGCTCCTAATTTTCTTAATGAGAAGTATTAAGATTTATTAAGCCATGGGCAGCTGCAATCTTTCCGAGTAACAGGGAGCCAAGATTTAGTTTCCACAGATGTCACTCCTCCTGTATAAGTTTTAGGTGGCATGAACCACAAACTTCCAACGAGTGCTAGAAGCCAAAACTGGACGTCTTTCCTTGTTCTAATTGGTCTCATTTTTATATTTATTACAATTTGACGAATTATTGAATGGAATTAAGATATGCAATTGAAAAATTAGGACCTAGAAAATCATTTCCTATTAGAACTAGGTGTATTCAAAGATATTAAATATCCCAGCTTTCATATAAAGTCAGCACTTAAAAATGATTTTCATATTAAAGAATAAAGCAAATAAAGAAGTCTCTTCTTGAATTGTAAGGTAGCTTAACAAAATTGCAGGATTTTTAGTCATAATCAATAGATTTTAACTAATTATAACTTTCCTACAATACATAGATATAAAAATCTATTTACTAAGTTTTAACATTATTTACTGGTTCAACGTCTAAAAGCTTTGGATGAAGGTATCGATAGTATTCACTTGGAATATTCATCATGAATTTGTATAAGAAAGTTGACCGATCTCTTTTATTAGGATCCATCATTCGTTCTCCTTTTGTGCTTTTAAGTTTCAGAGTGAATTCAACAGCCCTCATCGCATCAAAAAGACTTAAAGGGGTTGGATATTCTTGGAAAAGGTTTTGCTCAGCTGCAAGCTTTAAGCGTGTCCTTATAGTTTCAATGATCTTTTTCTGCAGATTTAGGTTAGTTACAATATCGCTTGGCCATGGCTCAGTTGATTTCACAGATAAGCTTTTCAGATGTTGAGAGTACAAGCTTTTCAAGACTTCTTTGCATATTTTTGTATTGTGATCTAAGCGCCTTTTGCTGCTTTTTCTTCCCTTATAAAATCTATGAACCCCCGCTGTTAAAATTACAAGTCTCATAGGAACTGTATAGAAAATATAAATCCCAATAATCAACCCAATGCAGAAATATAAGCTCTTCAATGGATCTCCCCACAGGAAAATTTGCCTTGTTTTTTCTGCTCAGATTGATATTTTAATCAGAAGATTTTGGATATCAACAGCGTCTTCTTTGAATTTTTTTCATCTGTCCATGACTCCTTCATTGGTTTTTTCTTTCAAAATGGTAAACTTGCTCTTATTTTCATGGTCTTTTTGCTTTATTGTTTTCAAGCTTGGGATTGGCTTCGTCCTCAGCTCATCTGTAAAGAAAAAACTGCTGATCCAATTAATAATTCCTTCAGATCTTGGGTTTAAGGACAAGCAAAACATCAATAAAATAAAAAGTGCCAAAGGAACTACATACTGTGCAGGCAAAAATGCCGCTAATAAAATAAACGAAATTAAACAAACCATTGAGAATCTTGGATAAGTCCATAAAAACAATTTATAAATAGTCTTCAAGAACCGGATATAAAGGATCCTTACTCTTTTAAGCCTTTTAGAAGCAATTTTCAGCTCTCTCATAGTAGCGATTTCAGGGACTTCAGTATCTTCGAAAAAATGTGAAGGAGGCGGCATGAACATAGACATAAATGAAGCTTCATGAACGAGTTCCACAGTGATAAACGAAGGCCCTTCATCAGCGCTTTTCTTTCTCTTGCTGTCACTTTTGTTCAAAAACAGCTTCACAGGCCCGTTAGAAAAAGGAAATAATGAAATATCATTGATTGCAATGCTAAATTCTTCTAAGACTTCTTCTTTTGCATGCTGCTTGAGCCATGCATCAGACGAGTAATAGCAGATTGATAAATTCAATATAAAAAACCTATTCATCACTGGCCTAAAATAAGCTTTACATCACAAACAATTGGTCCCACTCAATTAAGTCCTCTTGAGGTAGCACTGATGTTTGGAAAGAAAATGGATACAGATCGACCTTCACGAAAAACTGAGTCTTACCAGAGCTTGAAGGCTTTAACGGCTTAAGAAAGTCCCCTGTCTTTATTTTCACAATAATCCTCCCTGCACAAATGATTCGATAAGATGCAAGTGGAGAGTCTTGCTTTGCAGTAGCTGCAATAACCAGCGCCTTGCTTCATTTCTGTATATTTTGGCTGTTTTTTCCTCTGATAAGTATAGGGAATTTTTGGTAGTCATGATTTATTTCCAAAATATTATTCTCCTTTGTCACTATATTTGCCCCAAAGCAGCTTATCACATGCGTAAAATTACTTTCATTGTCGTCAGGAGACAAATATAAATTCGAGTATGCAAGCGACGCATAATGCCTTTGTCAATCTTCTGGGCCGAACTTTATGTCAACAAATCCTGTTTCTGAGGATTGTATGACCTGTGAGGAGTCCACAAAAGACTCTCTGAGCTGTCTAGGAATTTTAGGCTCCTCAGGCTGCTTTTTTTCTACCCCTACGATTTCTAAAAATTCTGCTAAAATCTTCATCATAGTGTCTCTTGGAAGTGGAGGAAATTCTACACAAAGTTTGAGGATACCGTTGAGATAGCCATGAAAGAGTTTTTTGCGCTGCTCGATTCGGTTATAAATGCTGAACTTAGAAGGGAAGTCAGGCAGGTCTACGCGGGGAAAGGTGGCTTTTATTGAGTCATTCAGCTCTGAAAATTGTGAAAATCTCCTGTACACGACATGCTCAAGATGGTCGACGGAAAGCACAATGAGGTACTGAGTATAGCCTTCTTCTGCATGTTTTTCAGCTGATTCTACTGAGATGATCATATTGGCAGGATTAGAGCTTAAAAACTTATCGATTGTGATTTCTCGTTTTTGCATTTATATGCATCTGCAAATATGCCCTAGTAGTCTTAAAATTAAATAAGATTGATTAATTATTAAAGACTAATCCTTATAATTTCTAGGGTTTCTTCATCATTTTTTGAATAAAATCTTTGGCATAGTATGCATTGGCTTATATTTTTAATTCTGCAAAGGCTACAGATTTCATGCTCAGGGCATGAAATAGCGAATTCGTCAGTAGCTTTATATTCTTTGCAAGCAGCACATTGTAAACCATTTCTTGGCTTGGGCGGATTTGGTTCAGGATGAATTACTTGTGGAGGTGCTTCGACTGGATCAGGAACCTTATGTGACATATTTTGAGGGAAATTAGTATCAATTTTTGGATTTGAAAAATCTTGTAGTGGGTTTGGTTGTGATTGAGAAGACTGGACGATTATCTTTTGGGGCGGGTGTGGTGGAAGCTGGGAAGGTTGAAGGATTATTTTTTGTGCTGGTTGGAAATGATCATTCTTTGGCTGGGCTTCGTGGTCTCCTGACAATTGCCGATCATTTCCTAGGTTTATTATTTTTATAGGCTGATTATTTCCAGCTGTAAAGTTTGATTGAATTATTGGCCTGGGATGAGGAATATTTCCCTGATTTATTGCTGGAATATTGCTAGTTGGCACTGAAATATCTACCTTTTTAGGTTGTTCTGGCATTATAAGAGCTTTTGAAGGAGCTTGAAAAGGCTCCTGCTCACTATCATTCTTTTTCTCAGTTTGGACTATTGTCTCTGCTGCTATGCCATCTTTAATTATTTGATCGTTTTCCATTATCAATTTGTCAATCTCAGCTCTATTTTTAGGGCTGATTTTTTTTCCATGACTACATAGTGCTTTTTGTCCATCTCTTTTATAAATTTCCTTCAAGCAATAAGCACAATGCTCCTCTTCACATAAAGGAATGAAATTTAATTTTTGATGGCCACAACTTGCTTCTTTTTTAACAGGCAATATAGGTGGTGGCTGGACTGTAGATTTCCACTTGTTTGCGTTTTCCTTTAGTCTGACCACTTCTCCATGATCGACTGAAGGGTCTATAGCTATATAATCAGATAAAAGTTTGACAAGTAGATCGCTGCACTTGTTAGGACAATTAAGAAGAATGGTAGAAGCCATTTCTGATATCAATTGGCGAGAGATCTCAATTATTGGAAGTGCTTCTGGCTTAGGATTTTCTTCTACCACAGAAAAATATATGGAACCTTGCTTGACTTCTTCAGCTTCTTGAGTATTTTCTGGAGATAGTACTGATGGGGAAGGCTCTTGGCTAACTTCCTTAGACACTGGAACGATTTGTGGAGGAGGTTCTTGCTTTATTTCCTCAGGTATTTGAGCATTCTGCGATTTTATGGATGAAATTTTCTTTAGTCCTCCAGGGATCTGTGCTTTATGCGACTTTACAGCTGGGGAAGACTCTTGGCTAACTTCATTAGACACTGGAACGGTTTGTGGGGGAGGCTCTTGCTTAATTTCTTCAGGTATTTGAGCATTCTTCGAGTTTATGGGTAAAATTTTCTTTAATCCTCCAGGGATCTGTGCTTTATGCAACTTTATAGCTGGGGAAGACTCTTGCTTGGTTTCTTCAGGTATTGCATCACTTTGCTGCATTATTGCTGGCTCTTGATGTGACCTTTCTATAAGTTGAGGCTCCAAATTCGCCTTTGGAATTGTTGGAGTCTGACTAACCAGGGGCCTTACATTCGGAACAGGCTCTGATCTTGGGTCATACACAAAGGGAAACCTATCCAAATCTCCAATCCCTGCCTGTCCAGCAGCTAGTGGCTCATATTCTTGATGATAAAGTACGCTCCACGAGCTATCTCTCTCCATATAAAGCGTAACCAATGGACTTTTGTTTTTATCACTTCTTGAAACATAAGTATGTTCTGTCTCATTTGCAATTAAGAAATTCACTTCCAGCTGATTGCAAAAATGCTCCAAATAAGCTCTGTTTTCTCTGAAGTTGAATGGTTGAGTCAAAATTTCATCAAACTTAAAGTCCTTGTCAGTGACTACACAAATAATTAGCCTTATGCTTGCGTCAAGGGCTTCACAGGCGCCTAAATGATTGCGCTCTGCATAGAGTCTAAGAAGCTGAAATGGTGTATATTTTGGATGCTTGTTTACGAATGATTCAATGATTTTATTGAACTGGATTCAGTAATTGCTATACGTGGGTCTTTTCTGTACAAGTTCGCTGGTTGCTTTTATGCAATTAGATAAAGCTGCCCAAGATGACCTGTAGATTTCTACGTCTTTGACTCGGAGAAGAGACTCTAGATACGCAATGCAGATAGCTAAATAAGAAGATCTTATAGGAGGATCAATTCTGCTTTTCCACCTAAAATTGGCAAGTTCTCCAGTTAAAGTTATTGGTTCTTTTGCTAAAAGAATAAACTTAGGCTCTGCCATGATTGATTTGTAGAATCATCATTAACTTAAAAATTATGATAAAGAAGAAACTTGTGAGCGTAAATTGGCATAAGATTTGTAAAAATATTGTCTTAGCCATCTTGTTGTAATATTAAGTTTCTGAATAAGAATAGCATTTAATAATTTTTTTCGAAATTAAGCATGAGATTAATTTAAAGCTTGATTAAGTACAATATTTATTATCACAAAAATAATCAAAAGAAAATCATATTTATTAAATAAAAATTAAAATTCAATAAATAAATTTGGCTCAGAAACAGTCTCTGAAGGGTCAATAAATTCGCATCAAGACTGTATCACTTGAAGCTGAGTGGAGTTCGGCACTATTAAAGGGGGAGATGTCCTAAGAAATTGATGGTCTAGCACCTCGTTCGAGCTGTTATGTCCTAATCTCAGACTGGAATCTGGGTTCAATAATTTCCTAATAAAATCACAAGCAATCTCTGGTATTTCAGCCATATCAACATAATCTAGCCCTCTCAAAATATGAGCAAATAAGTCATCGCCATATAGTCCAAAGGGCGGGCTGCTTTTTAAAAGTTCATAAGTCAAGATCCCAAGTGCCCATCAGTCTATTTCATAGCTGTAGCCTATTGGCTCAGTCCCATCAATTAGATGCTTAAACATTTCAGGACTCATTGCATGCTTGGTCCCAGTTACTGTATAAGCTCTGTATAAATTTTACTTTTCATTTTCTATTTTTTTGCATAGTCCAAGGTCCACAAAAACGACTTTTCCTGCGTCATCCAATAAAACATTTGATAATTTTAAATCGCGGTAGATGTATCCTTCAGAATGGATGTAAGATAAAGTGGAGGCAATTTGTAAAGCAATTGATTGGACTTGTTCTAAAGGAAATCTTCGCTGCTGCTTCAATATGTGGCTTAATGGAGCACCTTTTGCTAGTTCTAAGAGAAAATAAATATTTGTGTGGTCTTTAAAAGTAGTTATGAGCTTAATAATATTTGGGTGTTTGAGACTGCTTAATGCAAGTTTTTCTTCAAATAGGTGTCTGACTTCAGCTTCACAAAGTCCTGCTTTAGGGACTTCTTTTAGAGCGTAAAAGTTATGCCTGTGCTCTACAAGTCAGACTCTTGATCGGTGGCCAAAATCTATAACTAGTTTCTTTTCTAACGAGTCTAAGGTGATTTCGCTTTCAGTCGAGGTTTTTATCATTATTATAATTTAATAGTAAAATTCTTAATAAACGGTTCTGTCGATTGAAGACAAAATTTCTTCCAGTTTCTTGCACTCTTTTTGGATTAGTGTGACTCCACCAGCTACATCTTCTTCAGTCAGTTGACTTGTCTTTCTCAAATTCGGAGAAAGTTTAAAGGAATATACAGTCCCGCGATCAGTTCCTATAAGAATGATAAACTGGGTAGGGTTGAATGATATGTGGTTACATTTACCATTTTTTACTCGTTTGTCACATATCTCTGAAAGTCTCTCCTGAGCTAGGTCATACACATGGCACTTAGAATCAGCGGTTGTAGCAGCAAAAATGGTTGATGAATAAGGCGCCCAAGCTACGTCACCTACAGCAATTCCAAGGTCAAAAGTAAGGAGAGGTGCTTTAATGGTGTGGTCCCATAACTTTACAGTCCAGTCCGCACTTGCAGATAAAAATATTTTTGGGTGGAATTTGTTCCACTTAACACTGTAAACTGCCATGAAATGGGCATCATAGGTTTCTAAGTACTGCCCACTGAACGCTTTATTGCACTTATGGATTTTCCCTTCTTCAGTCCCTACAATGAACAGATGCTCCTGAAAAGGATTAAAATCGAAGCAAGTCCCTCCTGCCAGCCCACTCAGTGCGACCTCGTCTTCTTCTCCTTCTCTAGCACCAGACACCAATTTCAGCTTAATTACTTCTTCAGCTTCCAGCTTATTCTTCATCAGCACCCAATTTGTGACTCTTCCATCACTTGAGATAGAAAAAAAACTCAGATTTTTCATTAAGTCTTCGTCCTGTCATTTAACTTGTCAGACTGGGTCAGTGTGTTTATTAGTCCTAACTGTGCTTTGGTATATAGGCTTTTTATGCTTGGCACGGACATCGTAAACTAATACAGTTCCATCATATAGGCCTACTGCTAGTAAAGCAGGGTATTGAGGGTGCCAATCTAAGCACATAACTCCATGCTGAGTCGTAAAAAAATATTCAGGGTATCGTGTATTTTTAAGTGAATAGCAGCAAATCAGCCCTGTTGCCTTTTTCATGAAACTATAAGAACCGTAACCTACAGCGAACATATCGTGATATCGGGGATTCCAAGCTAGTGCTGTTACTTCTTTTTTCTTTGTTTTCTCTGATCCAAAAATCCAGAGGTCGCTTAAAGATCCTTCACTTGTGCGATGATTATCGGCATTTCCGTCAAAGTATTTATAAATACTGTAAGTGTTCTGCAAATCATTCTGATTTACCATTCTTTCCATGATTTTTAAAGCATAGCTCATCTCACTCGAGTACATTGGGTCTTCTTTTCTCCCTCCCACTTTCTTCTTCGAGCTCTTTTTCGGCTCCTTCTCTTTTTCTTTCTCCACATGTTCTTGCTGCCTTTTTTTATCTAGTTCAGCCATAAAATTATCATAAATATCTCACTGTGTAACAGTCCCTGAAAAACTTCTTGCTGGTGGTGGCTCTGTGCTGATTCCTCTTTCTTTAGGAGGTATCGTAAAAGACTGAGACGTCCTTTCTGCATAATTAAACTGGTTTCTCAAAGATTTTAGCAGCGCTTCTTGGCTTAATTGTAAGCTTCCTCCAGTTTCAACTGAAGACGCCTTGATCAAGTTTTCAGCCTCCACATTTTTAGAATCAATGAATTCTTCTTGGTCCCTTGTCTCATTACTGTCTTTAAGCAGAAAATGCCCATCTAAGGAGAAATGAATGACCATTTGGTCTACAAGGTCGTCTCGTTTGAAGACTCTCTCTTTATAAGAAAAGAACGAAATATTTTGGCTTGCCTGAGGATTTGAAGGGGTTAAGATTCTTTCGACTTCAGATTCCAGCTCTTTTTCGCTTAAGCGCGGAGTGTCGTCGACTCCTTTTAAACCTTGTGCAGCTTCACTGATAAGGTCGTCTTCTGGAATTGTGCTTTCTTCTTGTTTAGATTCGTCTCTTTGTCTAGCCATAGTAGGGTGTTTGAGAATATTCCTTCCTTTAGTCCCTCTTCCTCTTCCACGCATTTCAGTTACTTTAATAAATATGAGCTTATTAAAATTGATGAAGATTAATTGATTTTTTTATTAATTTAACAGCTAAAATCGGTACATCTCGTCAGACCTCCCATCTGTGTAAAAATTACAGTTTCGTACGTCGACACTCCGAGTCCCTGTTCCGAAAGAGACTGATTTTGACTTGTTGTGCAGGCCAGATTCAGCAAAATAAGTTCCGGGACCTGGCAATTCGCGTTTTACTAAATATTGGTTACTTTCATAAGTTTCTCTGCCTACTTTTGACATATAGGTATTTTTCAATATTTTGGTATCACCTACGTTATATTTCGGTCCAGGACTTACCCGTCCTTTTAAGTATCTTTCGTAATTTCTGGCGTACACCTTATCTGGTGAATATGCTCCTTTTATAGTAGCATAAGAATCGTGAGATCTTAGTACCGGAGAATAAGCATTTGGAGCTGGAGTTGCAGAGGGTGTAATATCTCTTGGAGCTCTTGGTAAAGTGCTGCCAATGTGGATATCTTGGTTTATAGAGGTTTTATATCTATAGATTGGCCCAGGAGATCTGTCTCTATAAGAGTCAATAAACTGCAAATCCCTTTGCTTCCCTGAGCCAAATTTAACTGAAACTTCGCCTTTTTCTGTTAGTGATACATTTGGGCTATAAGTATTGAGAGGAGGTGAATGGGCTCCATAAAACTCTTTGCTAAGGGATTGAGAATAATAGACTTTGCTACCTTTTTCCGCTTTTGGAATTGTTGGGAGTGGGGAATTTTTATATCTGTAAGACTGCGATCCAATAGTGCTTGGTATATTGTGACTTCCTGGGCCAGCGTCTTCATTGACTCCATATGACCAACTTCACTTAGAAGGAGCACTAATTAAGCTCTGAGTAGAATGAGAATTATCCATTTAAAGTAAATTAACTTATAATTCAATTCCATATTAATTAAAATTATATGGCTTCTTACTAGAAAAATTATGAGCAATGGCTAAATTTACATGATACCACAGTTGCAAGACTCTGAAGGCTCATCTTTTATCTTTCTCGAGTTATGTCCTACTAATACGCTTTTCTGATAATTTATGACGCTTTCAAAAATGCTTTTACTTTGATCTTGCCCTATGCTACCAATAATATATTCTGAGAATCTTCTTTTTATTGATCTTTTGCATTTCCCACACAGAAATTCTCTCAATTTGATATATGGGACTAATTCTTTTGTTTCAGCCATCAAGACATTCAGTCTACTAAGCAGCATATCTTTTCCACATTCTAGATTCATCCTGTTTTTATTAATGATTTCAATTTCTCCTTCTGCTTCGAGCAGCTTATTTTTCATAGCACTCTTCGTCCGTTCGGCGTCACGGAAAACTGTTTCTAGTTGTGTGATTTCATTTTGAATTGACTCATTATACTTAATTTCTGACTCAATCCTTCTATTAATATTTTCGCATTTGCTTTCAAATGGTTTTTCTATATTTTGCAGCTGTTTTTCTATCTTTAGGATTTTGGACGTTTTTTCTTTGATGTCATGTTTAAGCTCTTTCCTTTGTTTTGCAATGTCTACTAGCTCTGTGTTATATATGGCAATTTGTTTATTTTTCTCTATAATTAAATTTGTTTTTATTTCTTCATACATACAATTATAGCACACAATTAGGCCGCTTCTGTTTATTCTTGAATGATATTTACATGTTGGTTTTGAGCAAGAAGTACAGATTTTGGCTTTGGATTTTTCAAGAGGCTTGGAACAGAAGTGGCATGATTTCTCCAATGATACATCATTGGAGCTTGAAAGTGAATTAGTAATTTTTCGGCTTTGAAAGGCAGTCACCATGTATAAATATTAGCAAAACAAAAATATTTTTAAAATGGACACTTAAATGTCTAGTCAATTGCATACAAGATGATATTAAAATTTAGTTTGACAATAAAATAGACTTATTATTTAAAAAGAAAATTAAAAATGCACAGCTTTATTAATATCTATGGTAAAATTGATAACCAATATGATATAAATTGAAAGATGAAAGCTATACTAATAGAATTTAAATCACTTCCCTAGGAATAAATAGAGAAGATGCTTATGCCTCAATTTATATTTTGTTTAATATAAAAAATCTGTTGTAGTTGTATAATATAAATATATCGCTTTTTGAAACGTGCTTTTTATATTAGTTTTATGGACTGATAAATTCAGTCATCTACAGCACTTTTGGAGTATAGTAAATATTCGGTTTATGATTAATATCTTCTATTCTGCCTCTGAACAATTACTTCATTAATTTATAAAAAAGCTAGGCCATTCTTCTCTTATAATTTTTGAAATATGGTCGGTATCTTTTGCTTATTAATTCCATTTGTTTTTGCTCTTGACCCAACTCGAGTGAAATATGCCGTAAACTGCGGTGGAGGCCAAATAGTATCCTCTGATGGCATTACCTATCAAAAAGACACAGGCTATTCATCTGGAGTCTCAAATGACGCTGGGCCTGAATTAAAGGTAAAAATGACAAAATCTCCAGAGCTTTATCAAACAGAAAGATATGACACTCAAGACTTCAGTTACTCAATCCCAATTGAAGAGCCAGGAAATTACGTTTTAATACTCAAATTTTCAGAAATTTATTTTAATAGCGAAGGCCAAAAAACATTTTTCGTCAAAATTGGGGATACTTTTGTTGTGAAAGATTTAGACATATATGCCAAGGTTGGGAAAAATGCAGCTTATGACGAATTTGTTAAATTTAAATATGACGGAGAAAAAATATTAATAAATGGAAAAGAATCCAAAAATTCAGTACAAAATGGAAAAATAAAGGTGGAGTTTGTAAAGGGGGAGAAAGATAACCCAAAAATCAATGCTATTGTGTTGGTTAAAGGGGAGTTAACGGATACAGACTATTATGTGCAAGCTGAGAGGATAAAGAAAATACAGGAGCTGAAGGAGTTAAGTAGAAAAAAGCCTATTAAGACTGAGAGAAAAGAGGAGTTTGATCAATATGATTATGAAGCTGTTGAGCAGAATGTAATAGAGTATGATAAAAACTCGCTACTTAATGTTATATTGTCAATTCCTGGGTTGATTTTGATAACAGTAGTGTCTAGTTTGACTTTTTTTGCATGCAAAAGCACAACTAAAAATCAGCATCCTAGATCTTAATCTTTTATGCCTATAAAATTTAAAATTTATATCTTATCTTTAAGAATCATAATGAATCATTGAATAATGCCAGAATTTATTACCATTTTTGCTCAGCTAAAACCGAATATACGATCGGGCTATTAGTAGCCCAGCAAGTTCGTGTTTTATCTTTATCTAGTTAAAGATTATATTTTGATTATCATTGGTGTTAGCCAGGACCTACTGCATAACTATGATAAAAACTTTAAAGAAATTTAATTACATTATTAATTCCTGGCTTAAAGACAGCGCAAACCTATGAAATCTGAAAATCAAAAGCTTATTCACTTTCTCTTCATCAATATCCTTACCATTCACTCCAAACAAATTTCTCTCAATATTCAGTGCTTTTTCATGTTTTACCAAAAACTCAGCAATATCATTTATTTTCTCGGTAAACTTCCTATTTTTCGATATATCTTTATATCGATCTCCTGTCTTTATAAGTGAAAATAAAATATTCACCATTTTAGTGCTTTCACTTGCGTATTTTTTCGATGATAAATATTTCATACCCAAATTCACTATTTTTTCTTTCAGGCTCGGGGAATTTTTCGATTTTTTATCAACCACTAGTCCTAAAGATTTTTTTAAAAAGGGTTTCCATGGCATAATCAGTGGCTTTGTATCTTTAAATGCGTCTTCTATTGAAATCTTATTAGGAATCCTTAAATCGTACAGCACATTTTTAGGTGTTTTTTTCATAGTATTATATGAAGTATAAAGCAGTGTCTTTTGCAAAGCAGGCTTCATTATAGACCCAGGCGCTTTGCATTTAAAACTTTTTTCGCTTTGCATCAATTCTAATTTGAAATGATTTGCTGTTAGTCCACTGGAACTTTTGACGGTCCTGTGAAATCGGTATTCTCCACATATACAGGAAGCTTTCATACAGTCTTGACATTTTATAGGAATTATTGGCGTGGATGGCTTTGAAGACTCTTTTGAGCGTGAGCCAGGAGGGTGCCAGTATCGAAAATCCGTATTCCGCCTTGAATAATTAAATTTTGGAGTGGATGAATTATTATTGATTGGAGTGCTTTGTTTTGTGTCTGAAAAACTTTCTTCTTCAATAAGAGATATATTGATAGTTACTTGGGGCGAGTTATCAAAAGATATGTTTTCAAGGTTTGGCGACAGGGTTTGAGGGATCTTAAGATTTGTTCTTAGGAGCTTTTCTCTATTTTTCATCTGCTCGGAATAAATTTTTATTAGAAACAGTTAGATAAATAAGAAGATGGATCGAAAATTTGCCTTATTAATTGGGTTTATTGCATTATTTTTTGTGAATATCATCTTCATTATATACTACACTGATGCTCCCAAGATTAATTTCAACCTTCTCTCTCGTACCAAAAAAATTGAGCAAGTCCATATAGCCCTTGGGAGCACTGAAAATTCAATGAATATTATGTGAGTCATGAAAGATGACCCAGAAAACTGCTGAGTTGACATTGAAGGAATTAAGGTAAACTTCACCATGAAAAGTCCTTTAGAATATTTTGGAAACACAGGGAAGTATTATAAACGATTTTTTTATACAGCGATAATAAATGACTTAATCCCTGGCAATCGCTATAGCTATCAAGTTATCTGTATTTATCAAGAAACACTCACATATTCTGCAAAATTTATGTTTAAAGGCCCTCCAGATAAAGCCAGCAAAGTTACTGCCATTTCTTTTGGAGATTTTCAGACAAATTCATACCCAGACCCTGCTGATAATTACTCAAAAACAAAGCGAGCTAATATTTTGTCCCATCTCTTGCAGGAATCGAAATCATTAGACTGGTATGATTTGCTGCTGCATTCTGGAGATATAAGCTATGACTTGTGATCTTACAATGGGCTTATGGCTGACCATTATATGCAGTCAATTGAGTATTTCGCTTCAAGGTTTCCTTATATGACAGTCCCTGGAAACCATGAGAGCTATACAAATTTTACCCATTATAAGGCGCTATTTAAACCTATAGGAGAAGGTCTTTATTATAGCTTTAATTTAGGCCAGGCTCATTTTCTCATGATTGACTCAGAAAGCTTTGTAGGGAGATTTCACACCCAAAAAATGCTTGACGACCAAATGGACTTTATAAAAAGCGACTTAGAAAATAACACACAGAGATGGACTATTATAATAAGCCATAGACCTATTTATTGTAGCCCTAATCCTGACTGTAGAGTTTGCACGTCAGCTTGTACACAATATTGCCACGTCTTATCAAAATACCTAGAAGATTTACTAATAAAATATCACGTAGATCTATATGTAGCAGGAGATGTGCATTTATATGAAAGAACGATGCCTATTTATAAAAATGAAACCATGCAGTATGCGACAAATATTTATGAAAACCCGTCAGCTCCTATATATATTGTTAATGGGGTTGGAGGAAGTTTTGATAGAGAAGATGATCCGTCACACCCTAGTCTAGAGCCAATGGTGTGGAGCGTAGCAATAGATGAATGCTTAGGATATGGGAAATTGATAATACACAATGCAACTCACTTGCAATGGACTCAGTATGGAATTGGGAAAACTTTAAGTGATCCGCCAGATTTTGTGGAAAGTGCAAAGCCTAGGAAAATAGATGAGTTTTTTATAATAAAAAATAAGTAATAGAGTTTATTATGCATTTTCTTGTGGATCAAGATATATGAGGCAGATTGGGTATAATGATTTTTGACATTTTGTTTTACTGAACTGTTTCACGTCTATAAATAAAAAGGACTTTTCAGAGAAAATAATTCACAAAATCACTTATTCACCTATTAAATATAAAGAAAAATCTAGTATAATCACTATTTTTTTACTATTATAATCAACTATCTTTTGAATCAAAAAATAATTCCATTTTCTGTGCCTTACATATCTATAATAAATCATGTCTCAGAGTCTTGGAAAACTAAAATCTCCTTATTTGCCGGTAGCCCGCACATCAAAAAGCAAAAGAGCGAGCCCTAATCACAAATACGACTTCGCCAAAATTTACGTAATTTCGACGAAAGCTGCAAATTATAATCGAAACGCAATGGAGAAGAATGCAAAAGTTAAAGCTCAAGTTAACACCAGCGTGGAAGCTAAACCGAAGCCTAGAAATTGGTCAAATAACCCTATAAGAAATTCTTGTGACGATGGACTTAATAAATTAGACTATTTGAACACAAGAAGTATTTTGGCAAGATCTGGGCTCTTATCATTGCAACAGCGATTGCTGCAGATTGAGCTCACAAAAGCAATGAAAAACTTAGATTCTTCGTTTATAGAGGAATTAAGCTGCTTTAATCAAGAAAATACATTCGAGAAACCGTTTGACAGTCTTTATGAAAAATATTCACATTCAGGAAATAGTATGGGAATTAGAATAGTCGAGAATTAGAAGAGCTGTACTAAATAATTATAATCAATTTTATTAGCTTAATTGGATAGCGAATAAAAAATATTTTGAGATATGGCTTTTTGCAAAGGTTGAGGACACTTATAGGGAAATAGAGAAATAAGCATTTATAAATTAGTATTATTTTTTTGGCTCAGCATTATTGGGCAGGTTATATTCAGCTGAATTAGAGTTATAGATCTTATGAATTTCTATGAACTTCAAAATCCATGTTTAATAAATGCTATTGGAAAATAAAGAAATATATAAATAATATTTTCTTATTTGCTTAAACTGTTACATGAAAATCTAAAAAGCAAGAAATTTTGATAATTTGTTATTTTAAGTACAATTAAATTACTTATGGAAATATTTCCACGCACAAGCTGCAGCCGCCAACCCCAGTACAACCACCATTACCATCGAGTAATTGTTGTCTTCGTTATTTAAAAACTTATTCTGCTTCATAGATTTCAAATTTCTTCCACCCATATTAACAGCCTGCCCTCCTTCCTCATGTGTAACCAACACCATACATATCATCGATAAAACCACACTGACAGCTAGCCACCCTGAGCTTGCTTTATTCCCTTTCATTTTCGGCTCATCATTCTTTACGAAGCCTTTGTAAAATTCCAGTTCTTTTTTGAGCATGTCATTTTCAGCTTTTAAAGCTGCATTTTCTAAGGTTAACTTTTGGTTGATTTCTGTAAGCTGCGAAAGGTTTGTGTCCAAGCTTGTCAGTTCTACCTTTTTCCTTGCTCGGCTTCGAGAAGCACTTTCTCGATTTTGCCTTTTTTTACGAGCTTTTTTGTATTCGAGGGTTCCTGGGAGGAAACTGGATTCGTCTAGTTGGTCAATGGGGCGTTTTTTAGGGAGGTCTTGAAAGGAGTCAATTGGGTCTGGAAATGAGAAGTAGTCAGGAATCGGGTCTAGGTCATGAATGTTAAAAAGGTCGTAATCAGTCATTTTGTCAGATATTTATAATGGATTTTAATTTTGGATGACGGAGGCAAATTTTATGGGTTAATTAGAAATTATAGGGTTAAAGGCTTGTTTTTCTGGCTGATTTCCAGTAGCTAACAAGCTTAAGAGTTTCTTGAAGAAAATCTTCATCTCCACCATAGAGCTTGGAGTCTCTCATTTTATTACATTTTTTACAATACTCAAAAACATGTGAGTCTTCAGAATTTGTGCTTTCGCCTTCATCAATCTCTCTGAACTCAAAGCTGTCGTCCTCAAACTCTTCATCTTCTATCTCGTCACCCATGAAAATTCCTGAACAATTATTTTTTAACGGCCTAAATCCAGTTTCATCTTCCTCAAAACTTGTTGACATGATCAAGGATATCACAGCCGTTTTAGTTCTTTTGCACATTCTTTCTCTCGGTGGTGAAATATCAGTGCTTATTGAAGAGTTTGGTGAAATATCTTTCTCTCCAATAAAAATAGATGAAAGCCTAGGCCTGTGGTGTGGGTGTTGAGTAATAATTTTTGGCTGCATATCCTTCGCAATATACTCAGAAAAAATAAAAAGCTTATGATTTTTGGATTCTAGCTTAATAGGGTGATTGGGAAAACGCAAAATTTCTGAAGGCGAAATATTTGAATCTCATGAGGAAAAGGCATCTGAGGAATTTTTGAAGGAAATAGAAATTGATGATTTATTATGACAGTTTGCTGGCAATAATAGGCTTCCAGAAATCAAGGAACGAAGGACAGAAGAGCATTTTTGTTCTAACTCTGTTTGGGATATTTTCATATATCGGGGGTTTTGCATCAGAATGAATACCCACTTTTCGAGTAGAAAAGGATGACAACCTTCTGTATTCTGTATAATTTCAAGGCCAAATTCAAATTTTTGCACTTTGGTAGCAGTTAGGGCTGAAAGGACTTTTTCTCGGACAGTTTGGTGATCTGATGTGGAAACCCTCAAAAACTTGTTTTCTTGTGCTGGTGATTTAGATGGCTGGCCTTTAGTTGAGCATAAGAAATTGATAAGCTTGCAAATTAAATCTATAAAGATTTGGGGAGGAGATGAAAAGTTATTTTCCATTTTAAAGCTGTTGGTTTTAGCTGTATATAATATCGGGCACAACTAAGGTGATACAGAAAAAAACAGGATTTTATACTTAGAAATAAATCGCAGAATTTAATTTATAAAAAGGGGTCAAAAGTGGATTTAGATTCTATTATAATCATAATTCAAAATGGGGTCTAAGATTCAAATTCAAACTAAACTATTTTTCACTAATATTAAAATTATACTTATCAAAAAAAGATATTATATGAGCTAGACTATAAAATTTTTCAATAATCAGAAATCGATTGGCAAGCTTTCTATCAGAAAATTATTTATCATTATTTTTTTCAACACTAATTATCTGTTATTTTATATATTTTATTGATAAATTTACTGGATATAATATAATGGATCCTCAGACTACAATTGCAGCAGTCGTTAATGAGATTGGAAACCTTGACTCAATATCAGTTGGCCAAGTTCAACTGCCTGAACTAGAAGAAAATCAAGTTATCGTCCAAATGGAGTGTGCACCTATCAATGTTACCGACTTAATGCTTGCTCTAGGGCATTTGGGAAACCCTCCAGCTCCAAAAATTCTCGGATTTGAAGGAAGTGGCACAGTAATCAAAAGTGGAACCCTCCCTTACGCACAGTCTCTTATTGGAAAACGAGTTGCTGCCTTAGCTTCGTTACAAGGAGGCTTTGGTGCATTTTCTGAATATTTGGTAACTTCAGCATATTCCCTCGTTGTTTTAAGAGATGCCGTTACTTTTGAACAAGGCGCTGGGCTGATTATAAGTCCATTCACTGTTGCTTTAATGATAGAGAAATTAAAAGAAGGCGACCACACTTCAGTCATTTTTAATGCTGCAGCTTCTACAGTGGTGAAAATGGCAATAAAATGGTGTAAATTGTTAAATATCACTGCTATTTGTTTGGTAAGAAGACAAGAGCAAGTTGACATTTTGTCTTCTATGGGAATTCAGCATGTTTTTAACACTTCAAAAGATGGCTGAAAAGATGAAGCAAAAATATTGACAAACCAGCTTGGGACTAAAATTGGATTTGATTGTATTGCTGGGAATGAAACGCAAAATATGATAGATTTATTGGTAGATGAAGGGACCGTTTATGTTTACGGAGTACTTTCAGGACAAAGTTCGATTCCACTTAATGTTGGGGATAAAATAGTTCGTGGCCTCTTATGGGCAAAATGGTTTTTCAGATTACCTGCTGAGAAAAGAGCTGAAATTGAGAATAAGCTTCAAGATTTGGTTGGAGATGTACTGAAAACTGAGTTTAATGGAGAGGTTAGCCTTGAAGGAGTTAAAGATGCAATTAAGCAGTATTCTGAAAGAAAAACAGATAGAAAATTCTTGGTAAGAATTAGAAGAACCTAAGATTCTAAGAAAATAATTATTTTCTTTATAATTCAATACTTTATTCTATTTTGGCTTCTCTTTATAATGAAAAGCATGAAATAAAATTTACATATTACATATCTTCATAATAGGCCATCTAAATCTAGTAAAAAGTGGATGCTATATCCAGCTACTTATTTCATATATATTATTACTTATCCTATAAACACTTTTAAATTATTTCCTCCATTAACCTATCATATTTTTAGTAATAAACCCATTGGAGATAATTATATAAATGGAACCTCAAACGACAACTGCAGTAGTGATTCATGAGATTGGAAATCTTGAATCAATATCAGTCGAACAAGTCTCTCTGCCAAACTTAGAAGAGACTCAAATTTTAATTCAAATAGAGTGCGCTCCGATCAATCCTATTGACTTAATGCTGGCTACAGGGCATCATGGAAACCCTCCGCCTCCAAAAATTCTTGGCTTTGAAGGAAGTGGCACTGTAATCAAAAGTGGAAGCCATCCATATGCACAATCTCTTATTGGAAAGAGAGTTGCTGCTTTGGCTCCTCTGCATGGAGGCTTTGGAGCTTTTTCTGATTATTTAATTACTTCTGCATTTACAGTGGTTGTTTTAAGAGATTCTGTTACTTTTGAACAAGGAGCTAGCTTACTTATAAATCCTCTGACTGTAGCGGTAATGGTTGAGAAACTGAAAGAAGGAAAACACACTTCAGCTGTTTTCAATGCTGCAGCTTCTGCGCTTGCGAAAATGGCAATCAGATGGTGCAGATCTCTGGATATCACTCCTATTTGCTTAGTGAGAAGACAAGAGCAAGCTGATTTATTGAGTTCTCTTGGCGTACATCATATTTTTAATACTTCAAAAGATAGCTGAAAAGATGATGCAAAAGCCTTAACAGATCAGCTGGGTACCAAAATTGGATTTGATGCTATTTCAGGGACGGAGACTCAGAATATGATAGATTTATTAGCAGAAGGAGGAACTGTTTATGTCTATGGAGTGCTTTCTGGACAAGATCCTCAAGTAAGTCCTATCTCGCTTATTTCGGGTGATAAGTCAATTAGAGGCCTAACATGGGGAAAATGGTTTTTCAAAATATCTGCTGAGAAAAAGGCTGAAGTTGAAAATGAAGTCCAAGACTTAATCGGAGATATACTAAAAACTGAATTTCATGCAGAAATCACTTTAGATGGAGTTAAAGATGCCATAAAGCAGTATTCCACAAAGAAAACTGACTGCAAGTTCTTGGTAAGAGTAAGAAAGACTCAATAAAAAAAAATAAAATAATTTTATATACAATTCAGAGTTATGATTTTAGAGTTGCAATTTGTATTAATAAATATAAAATACTAATTTTACTATTATTAAATTTATTATATAATTAAACAACTAAAACTCTTGATTAATGATTTTACAATGCCAAAAGATATAAGCACACATATAGATTAAATGGATATTTGCAAATAAGTCCTTTTTTTAAGGAATTAGTAGATAGCAGAGAGCTATATTATCTGCCTCTTTACTAGTATTAAGATTTATATTCTATAAGAATTTTGATCTATACTCCTGTATTTTTCCAATCATATTTTTAATGCTAAACTTATTGGATGTAATAATTTTCTAAAATTTAGCCATATTTTATTGATAAATATATTGGATTATAATTATCATGGAACCTCAAAGTTCAATTGCTGCTGTAATTCATGAGATTGGAAATCTCGAATCTATTTCAGTGGACCGAGTTCCCTTGCCAAACCTAGAAGAGAATCAAGTTTTGATTAGAATGGAATACGCTCCTATCAATGTTATGGACTTAATGTCGGCTACAGGACACTTTTGAAATCCCTCAGCTCCAAAAATTCTTGGCTTTGAAGGAAGCGGCACTGTAGTCAAGAGTGGAAGCCATCCTCATGCCCAATCTCTTATTGGAAAAAGGGTTGCTGCATTAGTTCCATTGAAAGGAAATGGTGGCTCATATTCTGAGTACTTAATAACTTCATCATTTACAGTTGTTGTACTAAAAGATTCGGTTACTTTCCAACAAGGAGCAAGCTTACTCATAAATCCTATGACTGTAGCCGTGATTATTGAGAAGATAAAAGAAGGCAACCACACTTCAGTTATTTTTGATGCCGCTGCTTCTGCGTTAGCAAAAATGGTTATTCGTTGGTGTATATTTCTTAATATTACTCCTATTTGCTTAGTAAGAAGGCAAGATCAAGTTGATTTATTGGCTTCTCTTGGAGCTCAGCATATTTTTGATACTTCAAAGCCAGGCTGGAAAGAGGAAGCAAAAACATTGACAAGCCAGTTGGAGACTAAAATTGGATTTGATTGCATTTCTGGGACTGAGGCTCAGACTTTACTTGATTTATTATCAGAAGGTGGAACCTTATATTTGTATGGAAACCTTTCAGGGCATGATGCTTCAATAAATCCTCTTTCAGTTATTGATGGCGACAAGATAATTAGAGGTGTAACATGGGCATCTTGGTTTTTCCACTTGTCCCCTGAAAAAAGAGCTCAAGTTGAAAATGAAGTGCAAGACTTGATTGGGAGCATCCTAAAAACTGATTTTCATTCAGAAATCACTTTGGATGGAGTTAAAGAAGCCCTTAAGCAGTACTCTTCAAGAAAAACTGACTCCAAGTTCTTGATAAGATTGAGGCAGCCTTAATATTATCAATAAAAATTGCAATATCTACATAATTAATGACTATACTGATATATCATAAATAGTTTTACGCGAAAAACTCCTAATAAAAATGTATGAATTTGACTATTAAAAATAATTAATTATTTGTAATACCAGAATCATTATGGGTACAAGTTTCAGTTCAAACTGCGGATGCATGACAGTGTTTGCTTCAGCATGGCAAAAAACTTCTTCTATGTGATCTTCAAAGTCCCAAAGCGAAAGACCAACAATTCTTGAAGAAGATGACACTCATTCTGCAGATCTTTTATCAGAACAAGAAATTCAAAGGCTGCTGAATGAAAGCCAAGATTACTACAATTCAGATCCAAAAAATTTCAGTTTCCATAAATCGAAATCTGACCTGTAAATAATCGACAAAAATTACTGTAGGAGAGGTATGATAAAAATGAATTAAATAAGCGAGGGATAATTTTAATAAAAATCTAAGGCAATGCGATTTACTATCTTTGAAGATTTATTTATTATTTAAAAACAATAATCGATAAAATTGAGTATAAAAGAATTGAGCTGCATAATCGATTTTAAAAATGAATTAAATTGCAAATATATAATGATTATAATGCTATAATAATAAAAATAATACTTTTAAATTAATATTTAATAAGGCTTACTATTTGCTTAATTAAATTATTATAGAAAATCAAAATTAATTGCTCTTTGCCTCATTTCTCTCATTTTACTTGTTAATTCCCTTGGTGGAGACTTGTTGAAATCCGGCGAAGAAGCCTTTGAATGCGGGAATAGCATATATTAACAGCTACCATTACTTTATCTTTGTTTATGGAATCAAAGGTGGTTGCTGTTTTATTTGCAAATCTATCAGGTCCTTTGCTCATATTAATGATTCCTTTATCTAAAGGTTTCCTAATTAATTTTTCGCTTCAACTATATTCAGGGAGGATTTCTTTTCTCTCAATTTTTCTTGGAGATGCTTTCCCAAAATCATAAGCTGGAACCCTCTTAAATTTTCCATAGAGTGTAGGAAAATAATCACTTTTATCTAGCGAAGTTGTTTCTGCTTGCTTACTTTCAAAAGTCCTTGAGGTCTGTTTTTCAAATGATACAAGCCCTGCAGTTTCCCGAGCTGGGCTTAGATTTTCCCTTCGATTTTTTATTTTTTCATTTAGAACGTCAGCATCAATATAGCTTGTCTTTGAGTCATGCGATCTTTCTGTATTGATTATTTTATGTGGATATTTGCATATTAGTTCTTCGTTTTCTGTACAGGGAGGGAGATGGACCTTGGATTTTCTAGGAACTGTTGATGAAGATCTTAATAAAGTGACTCTTATTCTAGGCATAATTAGGTCTAATTTGGGATTATAACGAGTTGATGAAGGGCTGTCTATATTTGTCGGACGCAACTGAATAAAAATTACTGTGCTTTTGTCTTGATTTTCTCGAGAAAAAGTTAGAAAGCTGGACGTTAGTTTCTTAGTGGATTTATCTTGTTGAAGCTTGGATTGATAAAGCTCTACTTGGACCTTCCTTAGTTCCTTTTTTACGTCATCAGATGTAACCACACGCTTTGGAGAGACTGTTTTTGCTCTGAACTTGTATTCTTTTTGAACAAGAGGGTCATATTGTTTTGTTTGCTTGGAAAATTTCTTTAAGTTATAATTGAGCATTATTTTCTTTTGTTTTTGTATTTGATTTATTAAGGCGAAGTAATAAATTCCTAGGGTTTTCTCTAAAAAATTTTGCTTATTACAGCATCATAAATTATTATACATAACTTCTTCATAAATATCAATAATGTGCTTTAAAGCTTATGCAATTTATTATTTAAACTGATTAGATTTAATGCATCTTTAATGTTATGAAAAGCATAACTTCCATTTTTAATTAACGTCTAACTGAAAATATATATTTAAATTTGACATGAACTACTATTATTTAGCTTTGCTAGGATTAGCTTTTGCTATTACTTACCCAACCCTCCTAACTCTCCATCCTCAAGTCGCTAAATCCACTCTTTCTGAACTCGATTCCACTCCTTATGGGAATTTGCTTCTCAATACTATCGATCTTCAGCTTTCTTCCTCAAAATCTCTATCATCCTCTGAAGACCTCCTCTCCCAAATAGAATCCATGCTTACCTCCTACCTAAAGCAATCAAAAAGCTTATATTCAAAGCATGACGAAATATGTAAAAGACACTACGATGACTATTTAGCTATAATAGACAAAGCACAGGCTAATATCGAGAATTCTCAGAAAAGAATAAACGTCATAATTCCACTTCTAGGAGACGCTGCCACTTATGTGCCTGAAAAAGAACAAGAAGTCGAACAAGCTAAGCGATGGTCAGAAACTGCATGGGAAGAAGTAGATAAAGAAAAGATCAGGTTTGCTGAGAGAAAGCATAGCTACGAAATTTCAATTGAAGGATGTGACAAAGCCCTTGAGTTGATAGAGACTCTTCGTAGTAACCCTACTTTTACATTAGGGGAATCTTCAAAAATTGCAAGCTCTCTCTTGCAGGTCAGCAAAAGTTTCGATGAGAATTCTAAAGAAGAATTGTCACCGCTTGTTAAAGTTTTAATAGAGCTCTCGATAACCCATGAAAATATTTCAAATCCTAACAACCTTGAAAAAATCAGCCAACTTATAAAAGATCTAAAAAAGGATTTCGAAGACTCAATGGTAATAAATGAAGAAAACCACGAAAAAGCAATAAAAGGTGCTATTGCTTATGCTGATGAAAAAAGATATACTTATACGAACTTGAATAGGCAAGATAATATTATCCTTGATAACCAAGTTAAGCTTCAGCAAGAAATGTACAATGAGCAGCTAAAAATTGACGCAGAAACTCATACTAGAGAAAACGCTGAAAAGAAGCTGGAATTGTTAGAAAAATGGTGCCAGGCTGAAGACTCGAAGGCAAAACTTCAAGAAAAAAGCATGGAAAATGAGCTGGAAATTTGCTTGAATTTGAAAGAAATTTCAAGTCAGCTTGAAGCTGATACGACTAATTTTTTAAATAAAAGAGTATGATAATTTTTTAACATTATTGCACACTTTCGACAAGGCGATTATTTTCAAATCTCCCAATTTTAGGCTCTCTTCCTTCTCCAGTCACCATCATTCCCCAGCCATGCTGATTTCCTTCAAACCAGTCTCCTTTATAAGAAGACCCGTCAGTCCAAAACATAAACCCTTTCCCATGCCTTTTATCCCTCCTAAACTCTCCTTTATATTGATTCCCAGAAGACCATGTAAAGCAGCCTCTTCCATCTTTCATATCATCTTTGAACTCCCCAATATAAAAATGCCCTTGAGGCAGTTTTAGCCTTCCTCTTCCATGTTTTTTGCCTTCATTGAAAAATCCTTTATATACACTTCCGTTTTTATAGTAATAATGCCCATACCCATGAGGTTTTCCATCCTTAAATTCCCCTCTATACTCATCTCCAGTGTCTGCATATTTTTCCACCCCCACTCCATGCTTTATACAAGCCACCCAGTCTCCTTCATACCAATCTCCATTGCTCCATACATGTTTTCCCCATCCATGAGCCTTGGAATCTTTTCAATATCCAATATAATAATCCCCTTTCGAGCTTCGCCATATTCCTCTTCCTTCTTTAATTCCACATTTTCAGTCCCCTTCATATACTTCTCCATTGGTTCATCTATAAAGGCCAAACCCTTCTGCTTTTCCATTAACAAAGTATCCTTTATAATTATTCCCATTAGCATAATGCTCAATTCCTCTGCCATTTCTTAAGTCGTTTTTTCATTCCCCAAAGTAATATCTCCCAGACTCATAGCTCATTTTCCCTAGTCCATGTCTTAGGTCTCCTAAAAGGTCTCCTTCATATGAACTGTCTGTATATTTTTTGCTTGCATTGTGCTCTATTGAAGCTCTTTCTTCTGCAGGTATTTTTTCTATATAATTTGCTACGAATTCTTCTTCAAATTTATCAAGGGAAGGGAATACAAAAGTCGTCAGGTCTGGCTTGATGCTTTTTATAGATTTTTCTTTATTTTCAAGCTCATTTTCAATTGATTGTTCTTCATTAGCCATTTTTAATTTATTATCTAGTAGAAACTATAAAGAAGTTCTATTGCGGTTCCTATGCTGCAGGAAGATGCTGGCTCTGAGGACTCGTCTTTGGCTCCAAGGGTACTTGTATATTCTGGTAGACTGAGCCAGCTTGATTTTTCAATGTATTTTTGGAAATTATTTAAAACTGATAAGACGAGCTGACTTTTTTCTGGCATAAAGTGCTTAAGGGCTTTTAAGAAGTAGCAAAGTGGCCATATTCATTCAGCTCCGTTGTGAGCAAAAGTACTTGGATCTGAGGGATCTTGGCTATAAAGAGTTTTTATGCCAATTTGTCCATCTTCATGCCTGGAAAATAGGTATTTTAAGCCGTTTTTTAAAGCTGCTTTAGCATGCCGTGGGGTAAAAAGATAAGGAGCTACAGCCATAGCAATATACTGGTTTGGCCTAAACTGATATTCTGCTTGTTCAAGCTTGCTGCCTACTGTATCTTTATAAATCCCTGAAATCCCTACAAGTTCTGGTCTAATATAGTCAGAAACAAGGTCTTTTGGAATCCAAAATAGTTTTTCAAAAGAATTTTTCAGCTTATTTTTCCACTCCTCAAAGGTGTATTCAGCTCCATTTGCAAGATAAACAGAGAAAAATGGATATCTTCCAGTCTTGCTTAAACTATCTAAGAAGTCAATAGTTGAGTACACAAGACCATTTATTTCTATAGCTGCACCATCTCTAGGGTTTATAGGTTTCCCATCTTTCAGCTTGTCCATCCAAGTCCCTGCATTTCATTCGTTACCTCCTACGATTAGTCCTGACTCAGCGTCCAAGTCTATGGCGATATCAAACCCTTCACTGCTCATAGAATTATCTAAGCCAGGCCCTGCGTTTCATTCTCGGAATTTGATCCCACTTGCGTGCTTTTGTATAATTTTTTGGATGATCTCATAGAGCTTAAATGTGGGGGAGTCTCTGAAATTGTTATGTTCTTCCCATTTATCACTTTTATATTTCATTGTCACATTTTCATTAAAAATTTCATGCCCATCAGGCACCATTTTTACATAATTTTGTAAAGCCTGCAAGAAAAACCAAGAAACGTCTCTTGCATTGTATCTGCCTGTATTTATGTCTAAAACATTAGGAATAAGCCCATGTCTCATTGCAGAAGCAAAAGTAATTAAAATATATTTAGCCTCATTATATCTCCCTAAGCACAATAAAAGCCCTGTTATAGAAATCATTGCTTCTCTTCCTTTCATTCTTATGCTTCCTGCTGAGAAGTTTGGAAGAGAACTGGCAATTGTAGAAAACCCTGCATGTGTGCGCCCAGTTTGGACATCGCCTCAGAATTGGGTAGAAACAACACCTAGTAGCTCAGCTAGGTAGAGATTTTCTCTGCCTGTGAATAATTTGCTATCTTTGAAAATGTTGTTAAAGAGGTACAACTTAATGTTTTTGAATATATAGTAAATCAGTTTAAATGTCAAGCCTGGGACTATCTGTTTTGGAAGCTGCCTTATATGATTTATTTCTACGAATAAATGATGATAAATTGGCAGTGCTGAAAGCACTTGTGCAAGTCTAGAAAGTGCGTACTCTATATACCACGTTCCATCTTTAAAATGACTCCAAATCAAGTTCTTCTCATCCTCATTCCCATACAGCAAATATTTAATAACACTCCCAAACCCAGCATAATTTAATGCAGGAATCCCTTGAATCTGATATAACCCTCCTTGTCTTTTATTATCAAATTCTTCCCTCACACATTTCCACAAAAGAACATTTATTTGGTCTACCCACATTCCTTCAAGAATATCTTGGCAAGCTCCATAATCTCTCAATTTTTCAAAAAATCGCTCAAGGACTATTACACTAAGTTCTTCTTGGACCCTTGTTTTTAATAAAACAACAAATCCGGGTGGGATGTTAATTAAATCGAGCTGGTCTTCTTGGCTTATTTTTCTCACTGTACAGTGAGTGTTAAAATTGATTATTTCGCATTTTCCTAGTAAGCCATTAATGATTTTTGGGTCTTCTTTATAGGTAGAAGGCTCTATGCCTAGCTTGCAGACTAGTTCAGTTCGGTCAATGACTCCAGGAAGTTTGATTCCTGTTATTGTTGCATTACGTTTATTGTGCCAAAATGAAGACCTCGTAATCATGGTGTATGACTGAAATGTAACTGGGTTTTGACGGATTATTACAGTGACACCTTCAGGATAATTGTATATGTATTGAGTGCTGTAATCTTCTTGGTCTAGTAGCTTGTGGAGATCATTAAGAATTTTCCTGACTGGCCGCATGTTTCTGAAAGTTCCAGGGCTGGAAAAGAGTCTTCTTTCTATTTTAAATTGGTTGTTTACGTGCCCTTCCCAGGATTTAATATATCTTTGTGATTGGTCACAAATTCATTGGGTGTTGTCTACAATAAACTTGTAGCAATATTCTTTGCCTTCAAGAATTTCATCAAATACCAAAAATACTGCATATTTACCAGGAGAAATTTCTCCAAGTTGAACATTTTGGTTCCATCCATCCCAATCCCCTCTGATCTCTACCTTTTTCCCTGGAGTTGTGGTAAATTGGATAAGCACTTTTATTCCGCTGCTTCCAGTCATCATATATTCAGGGACTTCTATTCTGGAATCGTCATTATGTGTCGAATAAAATCTTCTTTCAAACACAACAGAAATTTGACGAGGGATCAAATCATCATATCCCCATGCAGACCCTATAGCAGAATTTGTCATAGAAACTAATCCTGCATTTGGCAGTGAATCTTCAGCAGTTCTTGACTGAGCTGGCGTAGAATTATCATGACTAAAATCATATAATAAATTATAATTCGGGACTAGCTTCAGCTGATTTTCTTCAAAAACTGTATTTTTGGCAGTTTCTGCACAGAAATTCAATAGTTCAGGGTACTTATCAGGGCTGTCTATCTGCATAGACTCTCTTATCAGCAGATTAATCCCAGCTTGCTCTACATACAAAGAATCCACTTTTGGGTCATTTGTAAATAATTCAGCCATAACAATCAGATCTGGATTTACCTCTCTAGCTTTTTTCATCAAATGGCTAGTCACCTGCAGCTGTGTCCCATGTGCATTATCAAGCCTGAACCCTTTAAATATTTTTGCCATTCCCATCACATAGTTTTCCATTCTTTCCCACAATGCAGGGGAATCTTCTTTGGAATTTCCATATCTAAGCTTTACACAGTCATTCCAGCCCATTACGTCTCTTCTGAAATAATGCCAGCCTTCTTTTGTGGCTATGTCTTTCATAGTTTCACTGTTGTTGATAATAAACCCATTGCAAGCGCATTTTTCTCCATTTTGAAGCTCGACGAAATATTTTTTTACCAAGGCGTTTGTGGGGCTAATTTCTGTGTTTCTTAAGATGAGTTTAAGCTGCCTTATTTCGCATTCGATACTTATTAGAGCGTCTTCAATGTTTTTGCGGCAGTCTGAGAGGAGTCCTGAGTTTATGGCTTGGAGGGCTTTGTTGACGTCTTTTATTACTTTTTCTGATTCAAGGCCAAGTGATTTGGCAGCTTTCCAAATAGTTTCTGGATTTATAGTTACAGAAAATCTCCCTTCTCCTTCTCCAAAAAGTGCGAATTCTTTAATAAATTTTTTAAATCCTTTATTTTTCAGTTCTTCTCCTAAAATTGATTCCCCTTCACACTCATTTTCTGTAAAATTTTTTATGGTATCTTTTATTTTCATTTGAAAATACTCTTCTAAATGCAAGCTAGGGATGATATTTTCTCTTAAAATCCTCATGATTTCTCCTAAATCGTCTTCATTTTCAATCATTTTTCCTTTTCTGTATATCGTTTTATCATCATTTGCTAAAGAGTCTGAAAAATTTTTAATTGCACTATCAAGAGTGTATGAAGCATTTAAATAAGGGCAATTTGTCAAATTATAAGTAGATTCTGGGCTACTTTCTAGAAAAGGACTAGACCCTGCACAGTGGTTTAAAACTATATCCACCATGAATCCAGCCCCGTATTTTTGTTCAAAAAGATTAATCATATTCTCCAGGAGCTTAAACCTTTCTTCGTCCTATATACATTTTACACTTGGAGCTACAAATAAGCTTGGGTTTAACTTGAGAAAATCGTTAATGCAGTATAAGCTTTGGGTTCTTCCTAACTCTTGTATAGGTGTAAGATGGAACATGTTGAAACCAATATCTGTTTGTTCCTTTATTATGGATTCCCATCTTTGTATTGGTCCTAAACATCTAGAAAGCAAAGTCTGCAGCGTGATCTGCTTTAAAGAAAAGTTCTCATACCTTATCTTGAATTCTGGGTCTACTAAAATCCAGTTAAATTTCCCAACAACTATGTAATTTTTTACTTATTTTTTCTGAATTTGGCTCTGTATATTCAATCCAAACTTTGGCGCATCCTGCATTATTGAACGTAAAAATTGCTGTCCAATCTCCTAACAAAGACTGGGTAGCTTTAATTTTTAGGTCTTCAATACATATAGATAATTTTGAAGCATTTATGCTGCAAGCTTCAATTTTAAATTGTAGGGATGCACCCTTTGAAATCCTATAAGAACTTCCTGGCTGAGGGTAAGGTAAAAATAGTCCTGAGCGTCCTTCTATAGTAATGATAGAGTTTACCATCAATGCGTCAGGATATTATTATATATAAAATGAATGCTCGAAAATATTTTCGAGAAGCCTACGAAAAAGGACAGATAGTAATGCAGGATGGGCCAATAGAAAAAAGATATGCAATTCTGGACAAGCCTGTTACAATTTTCAAGCTACTTTATGTTGTCCCTTCTGTCGTGCTGTGTCTATATTTTGGATGGAAAGCAAAAAAGAAAAAAGGCTGAATTGAAGGGATTTACACAACTGTCGTCTCTCTAGCTGGGTTTGCATTATTGTTTCAAGTTTTTCCATGAGTTGTGGAGCATGAAAACTTGACTAAAGAAATTATGACAAAATACGAAAAACAGTATATGCCGAAGCCTAGGACTTATAAGTAAAATAAGAGCAAGGGAAAATTTTATATAATAAAAGAGTTAAAAAACTTTCTTTAGAGAATTTTCTGTGCATATTATTCAATTAATTAGTTCAAAATGGCCTACAGATTATTTTCTATTCTCTCGGCCTCTTTATATAACTTTTCTGCCTCATGATTCCTTCCTAATTGTTTTAAACATCGTGCTTTACTTATATAGCAACTCGCATAATTAGTATCAATTCTTATCGCCTCATCAAAATATTTTATAGCTCTTTTATATTTCTTTTGATCATATAAAATTTCTCCTATAAGACTATATGCCATATATTCATTTGGATCAATCCTTATAGCTTCTTTTCAGCATTTAATAGCTTTCTTATTTTCTCCTAGCATATTTAGAGCAAACCCTTTATTTTTGTAATATTTCTTGTCGTTTGGATTAATTCTTATTGCATCATTAAAATATTTTATAGCTTTTTCATATCTTTTTTGATCGATTAATAAATTCCCTATGGTATTGTATGCTTGATCATCGCTTGGATAAATTCTAATATGCTTTTTATAGATTTTTATAGCTCCTTCAATTCTATCTAACTTCTTAAGCGCAGCTCCTATAAATAAATAGCACTGAGTTTTGCTTGGATTGATTCTGATCGCCTCATTTCAGTATTCAATTGCTTCTTCATATTTATTTTCTTCAAATAATATATGCCCTATATTAGAGTAAGCCTTAATGGCCTCTGGATCAAATTTAATAGCTTCTTTATAGCATTGCATAGCTTCTTCTTTTCTCTCTAATCTATATAGTCCCAATCCTTTCTTATAATAATAATAAGCACGATACTTATTATCATATTCTTCATTGTTTAAACTAATTCTAATTGCTTCATTATAGCATTCAACTGCTTCTTCATTTCTACCTTCATTTAGCAATATAAACCCTAAAATGTTATAAGCATTATCTATACCTGAATAAAGCTGAAGAATTTTATCACAGCATTCCAAAGCTTTCTCTTTTTGGTCTAATGCTATAAGAGCTTTTGCTTTATTTTCATAAAAATCTGAGCAGTTTGGATTAATACTAATTGCATTGTTAAAATATTGTACTGCCTCTTCATATTTGCATCCATCAATCAATAAATTTCCTATCGCATTATATCCACCATCATCATTTGGATCAATTCTAATTACTTCTTTAAAGCAATTTAAGCATTCTTCTTTTCTCTCTAAGTATCACAGTGCACTTGCTTTTAATAGGTGATAAAGTTTTTGATCTGAGTTAATTCTAATTGCTTTATTAAAATATTTTATTGCTTTTCTGTATTTCTTTTCACCCAATAGCATATTTCCTATATTAAAATGCGCAATCTCTTCGTCTGGATTAATTTTTATAGCTTTTTTATATCATATAATAGCTCTTTTTTCCTTTCCTAATTGCTCCAAAGCACCTCCTTTGTTTACATAATAATTTGATTTATTAGAATCAATTCTAATTGCGTCATTAAAATATTTTATTGCTTCTTTGCATCTATTTTCTTTGTATAAAATGCATCCAATACTGTTAAGCAAGACATCATTATTTGAATCAATTTTTATTACCTCATTGAATAATTCTATTGCTTCTTCATATCTTTCTGCTTCTAGTAGAATTTCTCCTGCTCTCTTCCATGTAATATTATCATTTGGATTAATTATAATAGCTTTTTTAAAGTTTTCAATAGCTTCTCCTCTTCTTTCAAGGATATTAAGACTAAACCCTTTATTTCAGTAGTAATTTGCATTATCTGGATTAATTCTAATTGCATCACTAAAATATTCTATTGATTCTTCATATTTTTCATCTTCAATTAGCAGTTCACCTATTCTATTATATGCTCTGTCTTCGTTTGGATCTATTCTAACAACATCTTTAAAGCACATTATTGCTTCTTCCCTTCTTCCCAAGCTATTAAGAGCATGTCCTTTATGTGCTAAATGATCTGTTTCATTTGGGTTAATTCTAATCGCATTATTGAAATACTCTATTGATTCTTCATATTTTTCAAGTTTTAATAAAATTTCTCCTACTCCATTGTATAAGCTGTCTTCGTTTGGATTGATTTTAATAGCTTGTTTTCAGCACTCAATAGTCTCTTCATATTTATCTAATTTGTAGAGTGTACCCCCTTTATACAAATAGTAGCCTGCTTTGTTTGGATTTAGTCTAATTGCCTCATTTCAGTAATTTATTGCTTCTTCATATTTCTCATCATTAAACAATATTAATCCTAAATCGCTATAAACGTTATCATCATTTGGATAAAGCTCAAGGATTTTATTGAAACATTCCAGAGATTCCTCATTTTGGCCTAATGCTGTCAGAGCTCTTGCTTTATTTTTATAGAAATCTGCACAGTTTGGGTCAATTCTAATAGCCTCATTAAAATAGTTTATTGCTTCTTCATATCTATTTTTAGCAAGTAAAAAAGATCCAATTGTATTGTATGCAGTATTGTCATTTGGATCAATTTTAATTACTTCTTTAAAGCAATCCAAAGCTCTTTCTGTTTTCTTGAGGTTAATTAAAGCATCTGCTTTTAATATGTGAAAAACTGAGCAATTTGGATTACTTCTAATTGCTTTATTAAAATACTTTACTGATTCTTTGTATTTCTCTTCAGTCAATAGCATATTTCCTATGCAAAATAAAGCAGAGTCAAAATTTGGATTAATTTTTATAGCTTTTTTATAGTTTATCATAGCTTTTTTCCCCTTTCCTAATTTCTCCAAAGCATGTCCTTTATTTAAGTAATAAGTTGCATCATTTGGATCAATTCTAATTGCATCATTGATATACTTTAATGCTTCTTTATATCTATTTTCTTTAAGTAAAATGTATCCTATCCTATTATATATAATAGCTGCTTTTGGATCATTTCTTATGGCTTCATTGTAGCATTCTATAGCTTCTTCGGTTCTTTCTAAGCAATTAAGAGCATTTCCTTTATTCCAATAGTAGCGTGCACAGTTTGGATTAATTCTAATTGCATTATTAAAACATTCGACTGCTTCTTCAATTCTACCTTCATCAAATAATATATACCCTATACTATTATGTGCCTTATGTTCATTTTGATTTTTCTCAATAGCTTCTTTATAGCATTCAATGGCTTCTTCATTTCTACCTAATTTACACAGAGCTTTTCCTTTTTTTCTGTAATAATCTCTGCAATTTGGATATAATCTAATTGCGTCGTTAAAACAATTTATTGCTTCTTCATATTTGCCTTCATAATATAGCGTAAATCCAATAATAAGATATGCTAAATCACTATTTGGGTCAATTTTTAAAGATTCATTATAACATTCTACAGCTTCTGCTTTTCTACCTAACATAGAAAGAACATTTCCCTTATTTCTGTAATATTTTGCATTGTTTTGATTAATATTGATTGCATCATTAAAATATATTAGTGCTTCTTCATATCTGCCTTCTTCATGCAATATAAATCCTATATGACTGTATGCACTATCTTCGTTTGGGTCAATTTTTATGACCTCTTTAAAACACTCTATAGCTTCTTGTTTTTTGCCTAATTTAAAAAGCGCATTTGCTTTTTTTCTGTAGTGAAATGTGCATCTTGGATTAATCGTAATTGCAATATTAAAAAAATTGATTGCTTCTTCATATTTGGCAGCTTGATTTAATGCAAGTCCAATGCGGACATATACTAAATCATTATTTATATCAAGCCTTAGAGCATCATTGTAACATACAATGGCCTCTTCTATTTTGCCTAATTGCTTCAAAGCATCTCCTTTATTTAAATGATAAATTGTGCGTTTTGGATTAATTCTAATCGCATCGTTAAAATACTTTATTGCTTCTTCGCACTTATCTTCATTGACTAATGTTGCTCCTATACTGTTATACGCCATATCTTCATTAGGATTGACTCTAACTGCTTCACCATAGCTTTCTAAAGCTTCTTCTATTCTTTTTAATCGGCTAAGTGCATCTCCTTTATTAATGTAATAAAGTGGAAAATCTGGATTAATTCTAATTGCATCATTAAAGCACTTTATTGCGTCTTCAAATCTCTCTTCAAAATACAGCACATATCCTATAAAATTAATTGCTAGATCGTCATTTGGATCAATTCTGATTGCTGCCTTAAAGCAATCCATAGCTTCTTCTTTTCTTTCCAGCTTGCAAAGAGCATCTCCTTTGCTTCTATAATAAATTCCACAGTTAGGATCAATTCTGATTGCATCGTTAAAATATTGTATAGCTTCTTCATATCTGCCTTCATTATATAAAATACTTCCTATCTCATCATATGCAGCGTCATTATTGCGATTAGATTTGATAGCTTGCATATATCTATAGTATTTTAAACAAATAGATTCATTTGCCAATATTTCTTCATTATACTCTGAAGGAATTTTTATCTTCAGATCTATAGCTTTTTCAAATGCTAAATCGCTAATTAAAATGTCATTTATTGTTGGTCTCTCATTTTTTGCTTTTTTTAAGCACCAATTGAGAAGATCGATTAACTCGTCTGAGAATGGATTTCTGATAGAATTGTGAGGCTCATTGATTATTTTGCTTTTATCTTTATTGAAAGGATGCTCTAACTGACAAAGGTAATATAAGACGCAGCCTAGGGCCCATATATCGCTTTCATCTGATGTAGGCTCACCATTAAATATTTCGGGAGAGCTGTATTCATTAGCTTCGCTTTGGGAAGTGTCTGATGTTGATAGTTTAGCGTTGTTGTATTCATCAATAAAAATATTTTCAGGTCTTATGTCTTCATGAATTATGTCATTGAAGTGCATGCATTCAAGACCAAAGGATATTTGAAGGAAATATTTTCATATTTCAGATTCTTCGAATGGCTGGCCTTTTCTATCAATTATTTTTTGGAGAAGGCTACAGTAATCGCGACCGTCAACAATTATCCAGCCACTGCTGTCATGTTGAACTTGAGAGTTTAAGTAGAGAAGGTAAGGACTGTTGAGTTCTGACACCATTTTAATGTTTGTAGATTTTTGACTGATATAATAATTTGTTCATGATATAGTTATTCCATTTTAAATTCTCGAAAATTTAATATAGGCTTTTCACCCATTTATAAAAATTTTATTAATAAAAAGTGAGATTCAAACTGAGTAAATCAGAGGTTCATTAAACTATATAAATAGGAAATTTTGATTTAAAAAACACTAGCTGAAGCATTTTTATATTTATCCATTCCTTTGCCCTTCAATATCATTTTCATAGGTTATAAAAATAAATAAAATCCAAAAATTCCAATTGGAGCCATTATAAATCCCTTTCCCTACAAAGACTCTATTCCTATGAAATAATTGATTAAAGGTCTAAAAACAATGTAAAGCTAACATAATTTTTCTACTCCTTCTCTCTTAGTAGTTATATGAATGTGACCTTTCAGAAATTTTGCTTGATAAATTCTTTTAATAATAAAAATCACTTAATATCTTAAAATAAACTGATTTTAATTAAGCCGGCCCAAACTAATTAGATGTTGAAGCGCTGCCATGCTATCTGGGCAGAATTTTTCATTATTTTGGAACCTTTCTAAAATTTCTGAAATGCTCATCATGTGAAGTGACTCGACTTCATCAGCTTGGAGACTTACAGCTCCGTTTCATTCTGCAAGATAAATTGATCCCCATACATTATTTTCTGTGTTTTTATAATGGAACCAGTCAATAAATTCAATATCAATTCCATTAATTCCAAGTTCTTCTTCAAGCTCTCTTAATGCAGCTTCTTTATCATTTAAATCTGATACTAAAACAACCCCACCTGTAGAAGGGTCGAAATATCCAGGGTAGACATCCTTTGTTAAAACTCGCTTCTGGACATGCAGTAGACCTTCTGCATTTTTTATAAAAATGAAGCTTGCCCTATGGGCAAGCTTAAGCTTTCTCATATCTTTACGAGTAGCTTCTCCGATTGGGTTATTTTCTTCGTCGACTATTAATACGATTTCTTCTGGGTGATTTCCTAAATTAGCATTTTCTTCACAATCCATTGTATTATTTAAGTAAAATTAAGGTTTATATATAAATAATGTAATAAAAAGTTGTTAATTTATGATAATAAGGAAATAGGCGCGACTTAAACTCATTTTATTACTCTCTTTTCCTTTGCTGCTCTTGGCGTTTTAGCATTAGCATTTCGTCTACTGTTAAAGGTCTTCTTCCATTAGAAGGTTGCTTTTCTTTATGTTTGATAAATTGAGGGGTAGGGTTTTCTTTGGCAGGCGCTGTCTGTGCAGGGATTCTTAGCTGGACATTTCTGCCTGATTTTTCGTTTTTTACTATTGACAAAGCCTGGGACGCAGATTGGAACAAAATTTGCATTTCTTGTAAAAGTTGAGAAGCTGGCAAATTATTTCCCCTAATCCCTTCATATATTTCTTCTATATACTTTAAAATATCATTTTCTAATATTCCACTTATGCTTTGCTTTTCTGCCAAATATCTATCATTCGCAGCCTGCAAAGCCGCAATATTTGAATTTCCTGGCTTAGGCTCATTCGGCTGCTTATACGCATTAATGCTTCCAATCAGCCTCTCAATTTCTCCTTTTTGGTTATCAATAATCTGTGTCAGCTCCGCGATTTTTTCTTCGCTTGTCAGCATTTGCAGAGGTAAAAAGCTTTCATTATCCAGTGTCACCGTATCTGTTGAATACGGAGGGTATCTTTTTGGTTCCTTATAATGATTTGTGTCAGGAATATCAGCAGTCGGCACATTCATACCATGATTTTTCAACAAATCTGCCAATTGTTGACATCTGGCTGTCTGGTACTCCAAATTTTCTTCAGTTTCTCTATGGATTCGATCATATGCATCCAGCTCTTCTTGCAGCTGTATAATGGTGTCGTCTCTTTCATTAAGCCTCGCGGTCAGTGCGATCATAATATCTCTTTGTCTTAGCAGCAGCTGCTTATATCTATCAATTTGTGCTTTATCTTCTTCAATTTGTTGCCTTTCCTGCTCAATTTCTTGCAGCCTTCCTTCATATTCTTTTCTTATAGCTTTTTGTTTTTCTTCAAGTGCAATTATAAACTGTGGGGTTTCTTCAAGTTTTTTGCCTCCGACAAGAAGCTGAGAGTTCATCATTTTGATTCTTTCTTCAAGTTTCCGTTTTTCTTCTTTTTCAAGCAAAAACTCTTTTGATCGCATTTCTAAGGCTTCAATTGCAGCTTCTTTGTCAGCTTCGGCTCTTTTTTTTTGGTCTTCAAGCTCAATTACTTTTTCCATGTCGTACATGTTGCGGTTTTTTTCATCAAGCTCATTGCGAAGTCTGACTAATTCGACTTCATATTTTCTGATAAGAGTTTTTTGGTCAACATCTTCATTGATTCTTGGAGCATTTTTTATATTTTTTGCACGGTTAGCGAATTTTACTGTAGACAAAGATTCTCCAAAAGAGTCATTAGAAGGCGAAACCATTGCCATCATTGTAGTGATACAGTTGCCACCTAATGAGTCTTCAAGAAGCCTAGTCAGCTTGGAATCTCTATATGGTATATGTGTTCTTGGCTTTGTATCAGTTAAAGCAGCAATCACATTTCCAAGGGCTGAAAGACTTTGATTAATTTTTTTTGACTCTTCAAGACGTTTTCCAGTGGCTCCAGTAACTCTAACTCTTTCAGACCCTGCAAGATCTACAAGGTTCAGTTTTCCCACCTTAATATCCTTCGCCATTTCTTCAGACCCATCAAGCTCTGCAGTTGTCATATGTTCTACAATGATAATAAAAACAGCATGGCTCCTGCTACTTAAATCATTCATTTTGGTCGACGCCGTAGCACGGGTCATCTCTCCTTTCTGCATAAGTGAACAAATATCAGTGGCTGACCTCACAGCCCACTCACTCAGTCCTTCTACAAATAGTCCTCTTCTTTTTTCTTCTCTGATTTGTAAAGTCCCTCGCTCTGGCTTTAATAAGTCTGATATAAATTCGTTATAAATCTGCAAATAAGAAGCACGGACCATAAAAGTGGCATTGGCAGACTGAGAGGACTCAATGACTTTAAAGATTTCTTCACTGGCTCGAGGGACAATCCCGCGCTGAGGGTCGGTTGAGTTGTATTTGAAGCCTTCCATTGTGTAGGTTTTCCCTGTTCCGGTTTGCCCGTAGGCTAGTAAAGTGGCGTTGTAGCCTTCTAAGACTGATATGACGGCTTGGCGAGCAGTGCGGTCGTAGACTTGGACTTGGCTGGAATCTTCGTCATAGACATAATCAAAGGTAAAATGGTGGTAAGTGGCAAGTCCAGGGTTTTCAAGGATATCCTGCTCTCGCTCTTCGTCATTCGAAGCGGCGCCTAAGTATTCTTGCAAAGTGATTCGTTTATTATCAGGAGATACCTCAATTACACTTCGAAATCCGTGAACTGGGTCAATTTCTCTTGGCAAAGGCGGGCGCACTCTTATTACAACTTTAAAATTTCCTCTAGCGTCATTTGTATGCGGAGGAAAGGATTGATAAGAACTTGAAGATAAAGATCCTGAAGTGCTGGCTGGGCGCTTTTCATAATACATAATTTTTACTTTTCATCTTTGAAGCAAACCCTATTATCCCACGTCCTATTAAAAATGCCTGAATACTCAGTCTTGCTCCCTACCTATAATGAAAAAGAAAACTTGCCCTTAATCACCTATCTTATCATGAAAACTGCTGAAGAAGCCAAACTTGACTTAGAAATTGTCGTGGTAGATGACAACAGCCCAGACGGCACCCAACAAGTAGTCCACCAATTGCAAAAAGTTTACCCTGACAAAATAAAGCTTCACACTCGTCCTGGTAAGCTTGGACTTGGCTCAGCATATATTGAAGGTATGAAATTCTGCTCAGGCAACTTTGTAATCTTAATGGACGCTGATTTGTCACATCATCCTAAAGAGATCCCAGAAATGGTCAAAAAGCAAAAAGAGACTGACGCTGACATTGTGACGGGGACTAGATATGCCCATGGTGGTGGGGTTTTTGGATGGGATTTAAGACGAAAACTTACAAGCAGAGTTGCAAATTTTATTGCGTCAACGTTATTAAATCCAAGATGTTCAGACCTTACAGGCAGCTTTAGGCTATATAAAAAATCAGTATTAAACATAGTAATGAACAGAATTAAAAGCAGAGGCTACGCTTTCCAAATGGAAGCCATTGTTAGAGCTCGAGAAGAGCACTACCACATTGAAGAAGTCCCAATTACCTTTGTAGACAGAATCTTCGGAGAATCCAAATTAGGTGCGAATGAAATAATGACTTATCTTAAAGGTGTATGGAATTTATTATGGGATGCCAGATTCTAAGTAATCATTTCTCTATTAATTATTTTGTTAAGAAATCCATCCAGTTGTTAAGGAATCCTTTTGTAAAAGGATTTTTAAATCTCAACTTCAAAGTTCCATCTATACTTTGAAAAGGAGTAAAAAGATACCTGTACTTATGCCTGTTTAAGACCTCGTTAGCAGTAAGACCATTGGAAATGCTGTAAATTTCTAATAATAAATACCAAAAAGAATACCAAGCTATAGGGATTGTAAGAAAAACGGTCAAAATTATGATAGGTTTTTCAGCTAATAAAGAATAGACGAGTTTGACGAAATATGTGGTATAATGGTCAGAGGTAATTGAAGCATCCAGATATGCCCAGACTAGGAATAAGTAAAGAATACAGCCAAGATAGTGGGTGTTTAAGCCTATCACGAACTTTTTATGGTTATCTTGGCCTATGCATTTGTTTAAAAAGAGACAGTGGTGGTCATAGGCCGGAACACATATATTGCAAAACCTACAATGTTTTGAGCGCTGTGGTCTCACCATAAAGCAGGAGTAACAAATTTCTTCACATTTCGGCATTTCTCTGAAATTTCCGAGCTCGAACTGTTCGCCAAAAGTTTTATACAGCTGATTGTCCACTGATTCTCCTTTTTTCGCTAAAAATCCAGGCTTTGAGCATTTTAATAGTCTATATATCATTTACATAAAAATAACTGGTAAACACAAAACACATAAATTAAACCCCAAGCTTGAAAGCAAAAACTGAGCAGTAAAAGGCAAAATAAACCAAATATAAGTTCCATATAACAATATCCAATAAAGCAGAAACCAAAGCGTAAAATGTGTATATATACTTCCTCCATCCCTACTATAATTTGCAAGCAGTTGTCCAGACCCTTGAGAATTCCACTCTTTTGAGATATCACCAGGCTTTCTTTTCTTTTCGTCTAAAATGTCTTTATTAGCTCCTTCAAAAAGTAGTCATTCTATTGCGTCAATTGCATTTGACATAGCAGCTCTATGTAATGGTGTCATCCCAAGCCTATCTTTTGATTCAATTGAAAGTCCATAAGATTTTAATAATCTCATAAACATAACATTATTCTTATAAGCAGCCCAATGCATCCCTGTACACTCATTGCTATCAGTAGCATTAATATTTGCCCCTCTATGCACCAATACAAAAAATGACCCGATTTGGCCACTCTGAACTGCACACAAAAGTGGGGTCAGTCCTAAGCTGTCAATTGCTTCAATATCTGCACCCCTGTCAAGGAAAAGCTTAATTAATTCGTAATTTCCTTTGGCAGCAGCCAGCATAAGTGGGGTTTGGTTGTTCCCACTGCGCAAATCATAAGGACAAGCTGCTTTTTCTAATAATCGGTTTACGGAATCTATATCTGACTTCCAAACAGCCATATGCAGAGCTGTGAAGCCAGCTGGGTCCATAAAATCGTAGTCTAATTTCCCAGCTATAATGGCTTCGACTAGAGGCTTTAGGTTTCCAGCTTGACATTGGTCCAGACACTCACGGATTAATTGTTCGCGGCGTTCTTGTTCTGAAACTTGTTTTGGCTCTTCTTTTTTAGCGGTGATGCTGAGGGCTGATTGAAATTTGGCACGCTGGTCTGGAGGGAGAGATTCTATTAGTTTTTCAAGCTCTTGGTTTTTGTTCTCGGTTGGCTTTGGACCTGTGAGCTGGGAATGCCAGTCTGACATTTATGAGATTAAATATGTTAGGAATCTTTAGGATATAAGGAAATTCAGGATTTTTAAATAAATGTATTTATTATAAATATCATTATGCTATTTATTTTTGATAATTATAAAGAAACTTGGCTTTTTAATTAAAATATCAATTAAAATGAGCATTTGAATTCCTTTTTTCATTTTTTTACCAATCCCTAAGCATTATCTTTATATCCCAGTTTAAATAGAAAATTCCAGAAAAATTTTAAATTTCTGCATCCTTTTTAAAAATCCATCTTTTCTCCATCTTTGCAATCTGACTTACTTTTTCTCGTATTTTTCTCTCTTCTTCCCACTTTTTCACTGGTCCCATATTTTTTAATCGCTTCTTTTATATAATAAATGGAGGTATCAAATACTCAAGTATTGCCTGGCTTCCCAGAATGCCAAAGTAGAGAATTTCTTGGGCTTTACTTATTCTACACCCTAGGAAAAATTGTTGCCATTACAATTCTCTTATCCCTGCTGCCTGAAGATTGTGGAGGATTAGTTGACTTATTCATGATTATATATGCGATTATTGAGGCTTATGAGTTCTTATTTTTATGTTCTTTACTTGCTCGGAAATGCTTACATTTTCATGGCCGATTATCGCCTTATTTTGTAAGGTCTGTGCAGCTTAGCTATGAATGGTAAAATTTACGCAGTTTTCGGTTTGTGATGGTGATCGCATTGTCGTCACAACTTACAAGTAACCCTGACTATTGGGATAAGCCAACTGGAATTCTGGCGACGGTCTTTATAAATATCGGATTTTTAAAAGTCCTCGCTGGGTTGGTTTATACTGCAATGTATTTCAGACAGCTAAGAACCCTGATGTCTGACCAAACTCCACAAAGTTATACAGTAAAATTTATTTAGCTTACAAAAGAGCAGCTAGAAATGTACATAAAACTACCCCAGGGAGAAGGATTATGCTCAATTTGTTTAGAAGATATTAGTCCTAATACAAAGTGCATGGTGTTGCCATGTGATCATAATTTTCATGTGAAATGCTTAAAGGACTGGGTGGCTGTAAAAGGAGTGTGTCCTATGTGTAGGACGCGATTAATTTAAGAATTCGATTGAATTTTTATTGCTAGTAGTGGAGGATATATATTCGTTTTAAAAATTTTATTAGTATATTTTCCCAAAATTTAATTTATAAAATAAAAATTCTTGCAAGACTTGATATTTTTTCTTTTTTGCCTAATCCTTTAATTGATATAGATTTTGAGATTAACCTATTTATTTTGGAGAAATTTTTGGCTATAGAAGCCATTTTTGTATCGAATCTAAATATCCATTTAAGTTATTTTAGTAAATATATAATTAGATCAATCTCATTAAATATTTTTTAAAAAATTAAATTTCATTTCTATTATTTAACTACTAAATAGCATGCATAAAAACTAATTTATATATGCAGACCAATAATAATATCGCCAAATATAAGGAAAGCATTAATAATTTTTTCTATTTAATCAAATAATCTTTTAGATTTACCGGGAGAGGATTCTGTATCATATTTAAATAAATGATCTTCTTCATTCTTGACAGGACTATCTTCTTCATGTTTTGACGGAGTGCTAGAGAATATTGGTAAATCAGTTGAAAAGCTCCTTCTATTTGAGTTTGCAATACAAGTAGCTGTTTCTCCTTTCTGAGTGAAAATTACCCCGTTTTTAATGTTATTATCAGCTCCTGCATCTAAAAGCATAGAATATATTGATTCATTCTGCTGAATTGCTGCCAAGTGCAAAGGAGTTTCCTCATGGCAATCTTGAGCATTTACATCAAAACCCTGCCTTATCAAAGTTTCCACTATTTCTTTTTGATTGAGAAATACAGCCAGATGTAAATAAGTTCAATTAAGCTATATTATATCTCACATATTTTAAACGAGCTTGCTTATCAAGAATTGTAAATTCGAAGGAAGGACTATCAGAAATAATGGCTTCCATTACAGCTGAGGTCTAATTGTGGAATACTCTTGCGTTTTTGCGATTTTTAGAGGAAAAACAAGCACCCATTTTCTAAGATGATAAAGATTATAAAAAATTTCAATTATTGTAGATGTTTTACTAAAATTATTATTTTTGATTTTTTGAGTGTTTATAGAGTATATTAATAGAATTCAATAAAATTATAATGGAAAGAAGTTGGCTTGAAACGAAAGAAAAAGTTTCTAACTATCTTGATGGAAAAATAGCACTTATAAAAGATGAACTTAATATTCAGCAAGAATTATTATTGAAATTATCATTAGTTATTCAAGAGTCTTATGGAGGAGAGTTAACTGATAAGAGGGAAACTGCTCCTAGTTCAGTATCTCCAAATAAAAGCCCAAAATTAAACTTTAAGAAAAAATAAATAACTTAATTGATTAAGTTATAATTTGATATTACTATGAAATCGAGCAATATATAATCTTTAAATAAAGAAATATAATGGTTCGGGTGAAAATTGTAATACAGAAACTTTAAATTTTACAATATAATATAAAGCTATAGATACATTTTATGATTAGCAGCTTTGAATTGGCTAATTAAATCATGTTTAAATTCTTTAAGCTAAGGCTGCAATTTTGGATCAAAATATTAGTCTTATTTGATAAAAATATATTTGCATGTCATCAAATATCAAATGAAAAAGTTATTGCATTTCCAAGCATTAATGGAATGGTTTGATGAAACTTTGAAATGCTGTCTAAGTTATCTTTAAAGCTCTGAACTTTATCTTAGTCAGTTATATAACTAAGAGAATTGTAAATGCTGCTTGAAGAGGCTAATTTCATTAAACTCAGGTATTTTTTAATAAAAGATGGATGAAGAACGTTATTTGAAAGACGAAGAAGAATTAGGCTACCTTATAAGCAGGATCCGTGACTTATACAACCTCTACAAAGATTTTAAATTCAGATACAAAGAATTTACTCAATTTTCAGAAAAGGCGCCAGAACATATTTTCTTGAAAGATCCGGACCTTCAAAGGAAATTTCGCGACGAATTTACAGAAAAATTGTCTGAAATTCCTAGTCCACCTCCTATACCTTTATATCCAGACACTCTTCTTACAGAGTTTTTATCATTGAAATCTAATCCTCGTGCTGATAATTTTATCAAGATATTGAGTGAATTCTATTACAATCAATCTACTTATATAAAGCACTACAAGTTGAAATTCTTATTAAATTGGGCACATTTATCACAATTTGTTCGCGTTGACCATCTAAATCAGCAAGTAAATCACAGAATAGTAAAATTAACTGAACTTTTAAAGCTTTATAATAAGCGCTATTCCTTATTAACAAGCGAAGATGAAGCTGCAATTACAGAAGCCATCGAAACCCCTTCAATTTTTGACAGCTATATCAAAGATTACATCAATATAAAATCCAGCCATTTAAATGCCCATAAAAGTATTGACAGATTTCTTCAGAGACTGAAGTGGCTTTCAGTATCTCATAGTTCAGAAATATGAAAAAGGTCTAATGAAATTCTATATGAGCTTAAACAACGGTCTATAGAAAGAATGAAATTAATTACAGGAAGGGAGGATATCGGGGAGTATAAACTTGTAGTTAATCTCATGACAAATATTAATTTGAGAAACTTAAGAAAACAAAGAGAAATCATGAAAAGGGCCAAAGCTATCCATTCGACTTTTGCCGAAGAACATTTGAATTTAAACGAGCAACTTCTGAATTCTCATGTTGATGAAATTGATGGGCCACCTATCTTTATTTTGAATAAAAAACAACTAGCGAAAATTCTTGATTTAATTCGGAAAGAATTTGCATTAATTTCCAACATTGAAGAAGACAATGGGAGCTCTTTATTTTACCAAATATCAAATTTATTCCCTATTATTTTTCAAAATCAATCAAAAAGACTTGACTGGATCCCAGCAGAAAAATTTGAACAAGATCAATTAGACATAAACCGTCTATCAAACGTAAATGCTTCAAAAGTGTTCAAAACTATACGAAGAAATTCTCTATATGTTCCTATCTCTTATCAAACTTTAGGAAATAGACCAGTAAGAACAACTTATATAAAAAATACTGATTGGCCTAAAAATCCAAGAATAACCCCTACAATCCCAGCCTGGCAGAAAAAACAGTCAGCCCAGCTGAAAAATTTCGAAAAAATTGATAATTTGTTAAACAGCTCTTTTTTGGTATTAGAAGTTCAAGATCAATCAGTCGTCACAAAAATTATTGAAGAATTTTCTCACTCCTATGTAGAGCGTGCAATGAAACGAGGGTTTTTACTCAGTGAGCTCGGGCTTTCTTATGAAGACTTACTTAAACGATATTTTGGAAATTTAATAAGCGATGTTAATATAGATATAAGCAGCACCCAAGAGCCTGAAGAACAAATAGATCTCCCAATTCATAATATAAAAAGTTTATTTTTATTGAGGCTTTTAAAATCAAGGTTCCAAAAACAGTCGATTTTAAATATTTTAAATGCCATGAAGTCTATTGAAAGAAGGATTTTTTTTGATTTGGAAGATTTAATGCAGAGCCAAAAAACAAAATTACTTGAAAATGTCAATAAATATGTAGAAGAAGAAAATATCACTCATTATTGGCCTGATAAATGTGCAGAATTATATGGGAGAAAAAATAATATTGAAACCTTAGAAGGAGAAATTTATGTCCAAGACGAGTTTGGATATAATATTTTATATAAAGAAGCAGTAGATGATTTTAATGAGTTGCTAGAAGAATTAAAAAAATTAGGGAGTTTTTATATTGATAAATTTGAACTGTGGAGTGAGGACCAAGGAGAAAATTATCCAGCTATAGATAGAGACTTAATGCTGGGAGAAATGCTTGATGAAGAGCTGAAATTCCAAGAAGAAAAATTAAAATTGGTATTTTTATATAATGAATTATATGATCATGCCGTAGACGCAGAAATGCAAGGGACCATTGCAAAGCAAATTTTAAATTTAATTGCAATGAGACCAAGATATTTTCTTAATGGGTCTTATTTTACACAGAGTTATTGGGCACACATAAATTCATTTCAACAGCATTTTCAGACTATTAATATAATTTTAGAAAACACAAGATCCTCCTCACTTCATGTTCCAAGAGCTTTCGATTCATCAGGAAGTGTCAGAGAAATTGAAATTTTTGAAGCAATTTCTTGTATACACAAGGCATGGCCACTTCTTCAACAATGTATTGATGAGCTTTCTTTAGTACATCAAATAGAAACACCGCTATTTTCAAGCGCTCTTGAGCAAGCAACATGAGAATTTTCGCAGCATGATTGAAGGTATTCTCAGTTTTCAAACCGTGGGCATTTTCCTGATGAAATTTTGATAGACCGTGGGGAACTTGTGACAACAATTATTTCAGAGCTTGAAAGAGAAATCAGTGTTAAAGATTGAAGACTACTACCAAAATTAAGTCTATTAGCTGATGGGAGGAAAGGTCCTGTTGATAGTGATATCCCTAGTCTTCCTCAATTATATTCAAATTCTATAGAAATCTGAAAATTTCGATCAATATTAGAAAGGACGCTTGATGAGAAAGCTGTTTTAGAAGAAATTTATATTGCACAATGCAAAATAATGGGTAAAGATGTCACTGAAGTTCCAGCTGCAAATTGAGACATTGGGTTTTACTTAACTACAAGTGTCGACGAAGGACCAGGCTCAAGGATAGATTTTTCTCTTTCAGCTTTTGAAATCGACCCAAGTTTAAGAGCAAATTTGCATTTCGGGAATGTCCACGCTTTAAAGGCTTTATTTCTTACCTGTGGGATTGAAGAAATCAGAACAGTAACTGTATACGAAATAATGAATAAGCATTTATTAATGATCGCTATACAAACGAATCAAGCTGCAATTGGAGACTCAGAAAAACAAATTTGTGATATTGAGCTTGCAAGAGATTTAGCTTATGTGCCAAAACTTTCTAAAGTAAAGTGAAATAATATGTTTGGGAGAAAAGGAGAAGGGCTAATTCCTGATAAAATTGAAAGAGAAGTCAAAAGGCTCCAAATAAAAATATTAGGTGAAGCAAGTATGTTTAGCTTTGATATAAAACATAAAAAACTTAATCACAGAGAAAACCTTGAAAATAATTATAAAAGAATTGCAGAAAAATATAAAACTATTTTTGAAGAAGAAAGTTTACATCTTGTGGTAAGATATACAAGGTGCTTGTGTATTCAGGCTTATTGCAATGAGGTACTGAGAGAAGCATATCATGATTCAATAAAATTACAAGTGATTAAGGTTTTAAGCGAATATTGGCTACTTTTGAAATTGGTGCCAGAAGATTTATATAAAGCATTTATTGAGGAAAATCCAAAACCAAGCGAGCTAATAGACGAAGAAGGGAAAATTATAAATATTTTATATATACCAACAATTGAAGATATTTTAGCACTGCCTAGCTTCACAAATAATGAAAAAGCGAGTTGGGTAGATTGGGATCCTTATTTAATAGCAGAAACCCCAGATATTTACAATAAAAAACTCAAAAATCTATTATTGAAAAATTCAGTTTCCCATGATTTCAACTATGGGTCGTCAATAAAAATTTCTAATGATTGGCATTTTAACTCTTCAGTGAAAAATTATTTAGAATTATTGATTAGCATGAGCAGGATTTTTGGGATTTTATTATTTTCCAATGGTATGACACTACCAGGTAAAGATATTTCTAATATGGTTGATTTATTATTATATAAAAATAAATATTGAAAAATAATTGAAGAAAAGGAAGAAACAGATCATAGAGCATTAGCAGTTTTTAGAATGTTAAAAGAAAGCAGTCCTCAGTTAGTTTTGTATGGAATTTTTAAAAAAATCATAGATTTTCTTAAAGAAATGCAAAACGAAATGCAGACTTTAAATAAAATAGAGCAATCCAAATATCTTATTTTTGAAGTAAAAAGAGTTTTTCAGTGTATGGCAATTTCTATATTTGAAAGCTGGAATTGGTGCTTAGAAAATCATAATGAAAATGATGGGAAAGAAGTATTAGAAAATATTTGTGAAAATTTTAGGTTAAAGCGTAACAATTTTATTCATGGGTTAAAAAATTCTACAAATGCTAAATCATCAGAAAGCTTTCTAATAAATTTAGGTGAAAATTTGGTATTTGCCGATAACCAAAACTATCTTAGCCTAGGGTTTGTAGCAGGATCATCAGTGCTTAAATTATCGTCCACTTTTATAGACTGTTCCAAAGAATGTAGAAATTATTTTTCTAAAAAATTTATTATGATAGAAACAGATAGCAGAAAAATCATTTTAAATAAAAATAAATCAGAAGGAGAATCAGTGACACCTCTAGAAATAGAACTTGAAGCTTGGAAATTAAAATTATCATGGCTTTCATATAAATTCGAAATCGATATCCCTTCTGCTTCGAAAGATTATTTGTCACTAATAAGGGAATATGATGATACAATAAAGACAAAGGCTTCTTTTCTTGCCCAAAAACAAAAATTCCCAGAAAATTTGTTCCTCAAATTATTTTTCCAGATTTCTTTGTGTAAAGAGTCTATAAATCTACTGCAATATCAATTAATCACCCTTATAGATACAACAGGATTAGATATGGGGATAACAGGAAAATCTGAGTTTGCTTGTAATTTTGATAAAAATACCCATATAAAAGATCTCCGCCCTGGCGATATCCATAATTTTATAAATAAAATAAGAAATAGAGGAACTGCAATAGAAGCTCCAACATCAGGCAAATCCTTTACTTTTGCTTTGTCTGACGTAAATTATTTAAGTAAAATGCTTGCTAGCCACATAATAAAATATGCAGAAACTGAGGTTAGAATCAAAGAAGAAGCCAATCAAATAAAATCTCAGCTATTTAATTTCCAGCTAAAAGCCTTATCCAAAGAAGAAAAATCAGTGAAAAAGAGCTTTGAGTTATTTAAATCAAATTTTGAAGGACTTTGCAATTCAAATATATCAACAAGAGGCAATAAATTAATTTATACACTAGATTCAGCATTTAGAGAATTAAATGAGATAAAGTCTAATATGAAGCATATGTATAAGCAAACCGATGAGTTAATATATCAAGATTTTAAAGAAGATTTGCAAGAAAAACGTAGAAAAACTAATGATGTAAGAGAAAACTATAAAGATTATTATAACGAAATGGCTCAAACTTTAAAAACAAATTTGAATGACAAAAAAGAAGAATTATTATTAGAAGTTAAATCTGGAACCTCGAAACATAAAGCAATGGAACTACAAAAATTTATTCTCGATGACAAAAAAGATACAGAAAATAAAGAAAAAAACGAACTTAGGCGCCTGCAAGATAATATTATAAAAATTCGTATTATGAATAAATGAATTCTACATAGAATAAAAGAGCGTAAAGAAAAACAAATAAATGAGCTTAAAGAAACCCTCCAGTCTAATCAATATCTATGAGAGCAAATAAATGAATCCGAAAGGCGAGAAGCTTTATTAAAGCAAGAGCTTTCTTTGACTCAGCAAAATCTTGCCACAGGTGAAAAACTAGCAGACTACTTGCAAGGCCAAATCGAAGACATGAATAATCAAAGATTAAGGCTGCAGCAATTTAAAACCACAAAAGGAAGGAGAATAATTGAGTTAGAAGCTAAGGTAAAAAAACAAAAATCAGCAGAAAGGGTCGAAAACCAAATGTTTTTGCGTGGACTTTATATCCAAGACAAGCAATTAAAAAACACTTTTAATAATGAAGCAGAAGGTGCACTTGAATATATAGAAAAATCTCATGAATATACAGCAAAAATAAAAATGTTAGAGGAAAAAATTAAAAGAGAAAGGCAGCTGAAATTAGATGGATTTAATGAAGTTGTTATACTGAGAGATGATATGAATAAAATTGGAGGAAAAGATAGGGAAGCATTGTGGAAAAACAGATATCAAGAATTACTGGCAGAATCTGAGAGATTAAAAGAACAGAATGCACAGCTGAATATTCATTTGGTTACTCATGGAGGAAATCCAGTTGAAGCTGGAGATTTAAACAAAACAATTCAAAATTTACCAAGAATAGAGCCAAAGAATAGGAGGTTGAATACTACTTTGATATAAAATATATCTATATTTAAGCTTTTACTGAAATTAAAATAATAAAAATAAAAAAGTTCCAAAATTTGAAATTTTTTGGTTATCTGAGATACTGGGCAGTATTATAAATGGGAATCAAAGCTATCAATTTCACTTAACTGGCCAATATAGTGTGGTCAATAAATAGAATGCTAAAAGGAGCATAGTGTTAATATAAGTAATTTTATTTATAAACTCTCCTATTCCTATTTTCTTATTAATTTAGTAGTTAAAATAATAATTCTGTGTTTAGAATTCTATTTCTTAAAGCAGCATAAATGAATTTATTTTAATGAAAATAAATGCAAAACAACTATAAAGTTTATTGGAGTTTTCATAAAAATATTTACATAATTCCATTTAAAATCCTTCTTTTGCAAATTTCTTTGATATATATATTTTTTAAATTTCAATTAAAGCATTATTAATGAAAACTTTTAGATATTTTTCTGCATTTTTTTAATTTTATATTAAACATTATTATTCTCCTTAAATTTGTAAAAAAACAAGAATTACTCATCAAATCTATTGTAAAACGGCTCTAATCTCCATTTTTTCGAGGATAAATCATAAAAATATTCCTTTGCCGTCATATTTTATGTTGAAAAACGGATTCTTAGTCTTGATCTTAGCCAATTTAATTCTAGGTTTAAGCACACATACTAGCCAAGAAGGAGCAGAACTAGAAATTACTTCAGAATCTGCAGAAATTGAATTAACAAGTGAGCCTGTTTCTACTGAAGAAGTAGAAATTGGAATAACTATTGATGAAGAAGCTGGAACTGTTTGTGCTTCCTGCATTACAATAGATGAATTTGAAGCTTTGATAACTGGAGAAGCCACTGCTGATGTAACGCAAATTTTTGTTAATGAAGAGACAGAGCAACCTTCAGAAGAGGAGCCAAGTACTTCAGAACCTGAAGAAGAATCAACTGGCTCTGAAGAGCAGCCAGGACTTCCTGAAGAGCAGGAAACTGAGGAAGAAGTCACTGAAGAGGAACCAGGTTTACCTGAGACAGAAGAGGAAGAACCTGAAGAAGAAGAGCCAAGTGAAGAACAGCCAAGTGAAGAAGAGCAGTCAAGTACTTCTGAATCAGAAGAAGTAGAGCCTGGTGAAGAAGAAACCATAAGTGGAGAAACTTCAGTCGCTGATAATGTTGAGGAGACATCAGACGTACCAACTGGAATTCCAGTCGATAACTGCGTACGAGAAACTTTAGCAGCTGTTTCCTGGACAAAAGATGATGGTAGTACTCACTTGAGAGTTTATCAAGCTCATGATGGAATTATTCAAGAATGGTGTGATGATGGATACGGATGGTATAGCGCTGGATTTTTTACCTATGGAAAGGCAGTTTCAGCAATTGCCTGGGGAGAAGGAGATGTTAGAGTTTATGTAGGGGATGGTCAAAATATCGTGGAGTATTGCTATGGAAGTGGAAACGGCTGGTATAAAGGTGAGTTTGAAGTTGAAGGAGTTAGTTCATCTGTAACTGGCTGGGTAGATGAAGGAAATTTGATATTCAAACTTTATGTCTTAAATTCTGAAGGAGATGTGGTAGAATATTCTTATGAAAACGGCTGGGGAACACTTTTTGAAGAGAGTACGAGTTCAGAATAAATTAAAAATTTTAATAATCATAATTAGGAAAAAAGAAGAAATGGATTATTAGAAATTCAGCACAAAGATTCATAAATTTAAAGATAATGTTAAAAATTACTTACCTTTATATGCATACGCATTTTTTAACTTTACATTTAGTATTTTTTGTTTAATAATTAAATTGAAATTGATTAATTGAAACATTTACCTATCATTGAGAATTTTTCATACTCAATAATTCAATTTTCAGATAACTTCTTCTAATTTGCATTTATTTTCTTAGAATATATTAATATTAAATAAAAAATATTTTTTTTGGTTTAATTATCTTTCATAATTGGCATAATATAAAATGATTGGAATATTTATTTATTAAAAATTAGAAAAATCTTAATACTTTAATATTTAATGCAGGATAAATTATTTTTATTCTTATTTATTATACTAGACGTAATATTTAATATGCAAGCTTAATTAGAGAGATTCCTGATTATTTTATAAAATCATTAATTACCTCTATCTATAATTATTTATCTTCTTCCAGGTAACAATTAATATTACCTACTAAATCGATTTATTTCAAGAAACTGGTATTTTAGCAGTAAAGCAAAATTTATAAAATAAAACTTCATAATAATTAATAAAACTCTCCCAAATTGATACAATAAAATGCCCGAAAATTATATATGTTAAAAAACGGATTTCTAGTTTTAGTCCTAGCTAATATAATCCTTGGTTTACGTATACAAGCAACCCAAACAGCTCCTGAACTCGAAGAAAGCTCAGAATCAGCTGAAATTGAAGTTTCAAGCGAGTCTTCTACCACAGATGCAGTAGAAATCGAGGTAGTAATTGATGAAGAAGCAGGGACTGTTTGCACAAATTGCATTACTATAGATGAATTTGAAGCTTTAATAAGTGGAGAAGCCACAGCTGATGTTACTCAAATATTTGATAATGAAGAAACAGAACAGCCTTCAGAAGAAGAGTCAGAATCAACCTTGCCTGAGCCAGAAGAAGAGGAAGAAGAAGAGCAGTCATGTACTTCTGAAGAAGAAACCGCAAGTGGAGAATCCTCAGTCTCTGACAATGTTTATGAGACCTCAGATGTACCAACTGGAATTCCAGTTGAAAACTGTTTAAGAGAGTCCTTGGCAGCTGTTTCTTGGACAAATGATATTACTCATTTGAGAGTTTACCAAGCTCATGATGGGATAATCGAAGAATGGTGCGATGATGGCAATGGCTGGTTTTCGACAGGATTTTTTACTTATGGTAAGACAGTGTCAGCAATAGCATGGGGAGATACCAATATTAGAGTATATGTAGGAGATGGCCAAAAAATTGTGGAATATTGCTATGGAAGCGGAAATGGCTGGTATAATGGCGCTTTTGAAGTTGAAGGAGTTAGTTCATCTGTTACTGGCTGGGTAGATGAAGGGAATCTGATATTTAAACTTTATGTTATAACTGCTGAAGGAGATATAGAAGAATATACATATGAAAATGGCTGGGGAACACTTGTTGACGAAAGTTCAGAATAGATTAAAATTAATAATAAATTTTAGCAAAAGATGGAAGTTGCCGATATAAAAAGCATTGATGTGTTTGAAGGATATAAGATTTTTGTTAATGTTTTAGTTTGAAAACTTTTCGTACCAAATATCCTCTGATTGCTGTTTGAATAAAAATAATCGCATCTAAGATAATTTTATAAAGCCTCCTTACGCTGAACATTTTAATATTTTTTTGTATTGTAATTATTGCTGCCTTTGCTCTTTGATATCTTTTTCTTGCTAAAAATCCCCTAATCCTTGCTTGAATATAAGTTAAAGTTCCAAATAATGTTTTAGTTTTCGAAAATAACTCTGATGATTTTTCTTTGTATATCGGGGAAAATTGTTGGCTGAAATCTTTCAAAGTATATTTTTCTTTTCTTCTTTTATTGAAATTCCGTCGCCTAAATCACCGTTGAATTATTATAGCTGCATTTTTCATTTTCAAGAATTTTTTTCTGCATAGTCATCTTCTTATAAAAGTTTGAATTACTATACAATTTAATGTTTTTCTTGATAAATCTGCAGATTTAGCTTCAGAGCTGCATTTTATACTGTTTTCTTCTGGTACATTATTTAAAGGTGTTTTATATACATTTTCGAATTTATTTAGCCTTTTTTTGATAGTTGATAGTTTGTTCCCTATAGTATCTAGCTTTTCATGAATCGTTTTAGTTATAGGTGAAGTCTGTTTTATAAATTTGTTTTTTATAGGAAAATTGTTTTTTACTGATTTTGGTTGATTTATTATTGGATTTATTGGATCCAAATGTATTGATCTTTTGGTGGAGTTTACATTACTATGGGAAATTGGGGTTTCTGGAAGCTTAAAAAATTCTATAGATAACTTCGGCTTTTTTCTGCTAATATTTTGATTTTTTTGTGTGATTTTTTGGTCGAGTGATATAGTATTTTCAAATTGTACATCACTATTTTGCTTTTTATGTCTCGGCTTTTCTTTATTAACTCTATCAATATTTTTACTAATATTCTTAGGTAATAATGAGGTCGGTGATAATGAGATTTTTGAATTTTTTTTACTAATTCACGAATTTTCATCAGTTTGTTCAAAATTATTTACCTCCACAGTTTTTCTGGTTAAATTTGTCCACGGTCCAATTGTATGATTATTATCCTGCCAAGGTGTTGTATCAAGTAAAATCTCTCCAGGAGAATTTATCAACAAATTCCTTTGTCTAAGTCTTAAATCTGGTAAAAATGACTGAAAATTATTTTCTTTAATAATTTCATCAGTGCTTGAATTGATATAACTTTCCAAAGTTACTGAATTTTCACTTGGCTCTTGTTTTTTTACAATAAAATTTTTAGTTATTTCAGAATTTTTCCCTAATTTTTTCAAAGCAATTTCATATCCTTTTTTCTTATAAAATTCTGCTTCATTATAATCCCCTAATTTTCTTGCTGAGTCAGCAGCATTCTGATAAGCCACAACTCAAGACTTAACTCATCCATTAGACAAATCATTATGCTGTTCAATAGTTTTTATTGCATTTACCGCATTTTCTAATGACTGTTTATGATTGCCCATAACAGAAAATAATGAGCAAATATTAAGATAAGTTCCAGCTAAATTAATATAATGTGGCAGTTTGCGCTCATATTCTAAGGCTTCGAATAAATACTCTAGAGACTTTGAAAACTGATTTTTCTGCTTGTATAGACATCCTAAGTTATTTAATGTGATTCCTTTAAGTCTGAGGACAGAAAAAGTGTTATTTAGCTGCTTCAGTAGGTTGTTTGCTCTATTTAGTAAAGAAACAGCAGCCGAAAATTCATCATTTCGTAAAGCGTCGACGGCAGCTTTATTGATGTTTAAAATTGTGATGTCAAGATCGTCGTTAGAAGCGGCCCGTGAAGAAAATTTCGAAGAAATATCCATTTTCTCGGTGGAACTAAAATGTTGATATTTATTACGATTTTAAAATAATATTTTATTAAATAATTAGCAGTATTAGAATCTAATATTTTTCTTTTTGCTTAAGACTCGGTTATGTATAAAATCTTTTTGTTTTTCTTCGCTTTCTTTAAAATATTCCTCTGATATTTGAAGCCCTAGGCTATTATCTTTTTCATTTTTCAGTGTCCAAACTACTGAGACTATTCCTAACATTGCTAGAGAAGCAAAAAATACTTTTATTCAGCTTGGGACAACTAAAACTTCTTCTTTTTTTGCTTCGGCTTTTCCCTCTTCTTTGTAATTTTTCTTTGCTTTTCATTCATATTGTGGTCGCTCATATGCTGTGCTGCTTCAATAATATTGGTCTTTAGAAAAACCTTTTGAAGTGCTATTGCTTATATTTTCAGTATTTTTGTGACCTTTTTTCAAAAATTCATAAGCTTCAACTAATTCTTTGAATTGCTCTTCATTGCCACTTTTTGTATCTGGATGCAATATTTTAGCTTTAAGTAAAAAAGCTTTTTTGATCTCACTTTGGCTTGAAATTGAATTGAGCCCAAGAATTCTTAATGATTGGCTAAGTTTCATTTTGTGTTTATTTATCAGGCATTTTTATATAAGAGAAAGATTATAATTCTTATCCAAGGTAAACCCAGAAACCTCTAGCAAGGAGTTATAATACTTAATTGAAATTAAAGAGATCTATTATTAATAAAATAATAAAACAGCTAAAAATTCTTTTAAGCCTTATAAAATACATAATTATCAATTATCTTATCTTTAATAGATATTTCTTTCAAAAAAGAATAATTTTATAAATAAAATCCATAAAATCTGTAATTTAGATAAATGCTTTAAAATTAACTTAGATTAACCTCTATGACGCCTCATAACTTCTATAAATTCATTGAATTCAATAACACCATTATGATTTGTGTCTGCCTCTCTGATCATATCATGGATTTCTTGGTCTGAAATTCTTTCTCCTGAGATCTGACTCATTACAGATTGCAATTCAGAGGAATCAATACTTCCATTGCCATTTAAATCAAATAGCACAAACAGATCTTGGAGTTTGGTGTCGTCTCGGTTGTCATAGAACTCAGACATCAGTTTGGTTACTCTTTCAAGTTCATCGTGATTAAGCTGAACATGCCGAGCCATTTATATTCTTTATAAAATTACACATTTGAGATAAAGATAAAAATTTAGTAGTTACTTGTGTTTACAAGCGTATAGCTTCCCTAAGCTGAGCTATTATCAAAAATATTCTTTTAATAGTATTTCTACACTCTTCAAGCTATCTATTAATAATTTTTTAAAATAAAATAGAATTTCTCTTATATATAAAATGCTTTCATTTTTAGGCTATTTGTAAAAATAGAAAATACTTATAAATCAAGTAGGAATATTTTATAACATAAATGTAATAAATAAAGTATTTAATAGAGATTTTGTTCGAGAAAGAGAAGAATAAAGAAGCATGAAATTTTATCTTTGTAAAATATTGAAGTAATTGATTAGAGTTAAATGTTTTATCAAAAAATTAAAGTCTACTTAAAATTAATGCAATATTGAGAAAAACTCAGAAAAGAATAGAATTTCTTTGAATTTTGCAAAAGTGAAAGAAAAATCTAATTTTCAGTAAAAAATCAATTTCTAAATATTTAACTTTCTTTAAAAAGACTTTTACTCTCTCCAGGGATCATATCTTGCAAAAAATCAAAAATATCCGTTCTTGCTATGCAGGCAGCTATATCGTTTCTTTGTAAAGTCCTCCTTTTGCCTTCTTCAGTATGGATTCATGATCGATGCGTGACTTCCAATATGAACATTTCGCAAGCTTTTGCAAATAACGCTGGAGTTTCTGCACTTATCATTCGGACATCTTCATCTGCTTTCATTATTTTCTTGACCCTGGCTAAAGGTAGTTGATGCACTTTGAGCTCTTCTATATTCATTTCTTCAATTTCTCGCTTTTGTGATAAAAAGAGAGTATCAAGCTGGGACATATGATTTTGGTAATTAGAATGATCAAAGTTTTCAAAACTAGGATTCATGCATAGTCCGAGCATTGATATCTCGTTTTTATCTTCCATTTTTGTAATTATATGTCATATTTGAAAGAATAAAGAAAGAAAATAAATAATAAATAATAAGAAATATTTATTTTCACGTTGATTTGAATTGCCTTTTAAGCAAAATGATTTTTTTAAAAAATAAGAAAATTTGCATTTTTTATTTTTTTACAAAATATTTTTATTTTTATGTTAGCTTTTCTTGTAATAATTCAAAAGTATTAAATTTCAGCCTCATAAATTCTTATAATAATTTTCAATTGATCTTTTTCAATCTAAATAATTAAATCTATTTTCCCTTAAAAATATGAACATTAATTAAACTCTCAAAAAAATTAATTAAAGAATGGCATCACCCAGCTTCAAAGATCGCTTCCAAAACAAGATTTCCACGATGTCAAGACTTGGAGAACTCGACCTTGATACAAATCGTGCTATAACAATGCCAAACAGTCATCAAATTCATAAAACAGTTATGCAAGTATCTGCATCTAATATAATTAAAGGCCCTATTCAGTCTCCTAGGGCTCCTGCAACTGACTATCCACAATTTACATCTCAAAATCATATATCGACATTTGATAATAGCTCTTATTTGAACTCTTCTACAAGCAATGATACGTCAGTTTATAAACATCATCTCTCAAGATCAGTAGATTTTTCCAATCAACCTCTAATTCCTGACGTTTACCACAATTTACATCACAAAAACATCGATTCCCATAGAAGAAATTTCTCTTACTCAGCAGCCCAGCGCAAGGTCGCAGAAGACTTAAATAATGCTTTAAAAGAAACCCCAAAAACAAGGCAAGCCCTATACGAAGGTGACTACTACAGATCTCATAGAAACCAAGGAGGGTTTAAGCCATATACCTTGAATGATTATAAAGCGATAAAACCGGAAAAATATTACGAGCTTGGTGGGCTTGGGCCGACAATAGGATCTGATGACTGGCTGAAAAAGAGAGAAATCCACGAAAAACGAAAAGAATATGCTGAAAAAATCAAGCAAACGAAGCAGAATCCTATCCCGCCTTATAATTTGATTAATCCTTTCAAAGATGAAAAAAACTTTAGTTTGAGGCAGTCGGATAACGGGATGCCAGTGCCACTTTCACCAGTGAAAATTATGAACCATGATGAAAAAATTTAACCTTTAACTGTATATGAAAATTTTCATAGAAAATCGTAAATCTCGCGAATTCTTTGTTTAGCTTATAATCTTCTTCCTCTTCTACCTCCAGCTCTTCTTGTGCTATCTGTAGGAATAGGTGTAACATCTTCGATTCTGCCAATAAGCATTCCATTTCTAGCTAAAGCTCTTAAAGCAGCTTGGGCTCCAGGTCCTGGTGTTTTGCTTTCAGTTCCACCTCTCGCTCTGATTTTAATATGAAGTGAGTTTATGCCTAATTTTTTAAGGCGATTACAAACTTCTACAGCAGCAAGCATAGCAGCATAAGGTGAGCTTTCTTCTCTGTCAGCTTTAACCATCATTCCTCCTGTGACTCTGGCTAAAGTTTCTCTACCAGAGAGATCTGTAACATGAATAAATGTGTCATTGAAGGTCGCTAAGAGATGGCATACTGCGAAAATCTTTTCCCCGGTAAGGTTTGGACCTAACATAGCTTGTTCAGGCTCTTCTACCTTCTCTGCTTTACGTCCTTTTGCTTTTGACATATTTTATCCACTAAATTTATTGATATGGTCTTTCATAAAGACAGAAAGGATAGAAACTTGGCTTGAATTGGTGAATTTTTGATAAATTAACTTATTTAACAAGGTAAATTGTGGAATTATTGGTACTTTAGTAATTAAATATGAAATTATAATTTTAAATAGCTGTGGTTATGCTTTATATTTGTCATATTTTTGAGCAATTTCATCGATATCGGCCACATTCAAAGTTCTTCCTTTAAATTCAGGTAAAGTTGCAGAAAGGACTGCTACTTTAGCGACTGTATCAACATGCTGACTTCTACTTGGGATAAAAGTTTCTGATATTCAGTTTAATCCAAGCCATCTCAATGGCACATCACTACAACTTAATCAATTGATTCCTATAGCTGTTCAGTTCTTATATGTATCTTGACTATCAAACAGAAACCCTGACCTTAGCACTACATTTGGAATTTTATCTTTATTTGCTGATAAATGATCTTCTACTTGTCTTTTCGTCTGCAAGTATCTTGGAGAAAACCAAAGTCCTCTTTCAGAACTTATAAAAACAAAGGTTTTTTCTTTTCCTTCTAAAGCTTCACATATTTTTAATGCTGTATCACGATTTATATGCTCATAGCTTCCTTGGTAAGTATTAGAAAGATTAAAAGTCTTTGAATCAAATAAAATTCCGATAGAATTAATTATGGCAGATGCTTTAGGTATCAAGTTTATATATGAGTTTGGATCTAATGCATCGCCGGAAATATATTCTATTTCTTTTTGCCATGGTTCTGAATGTCTGGGTTTCCCATTTCGGGATACACTTATACATTTAATTCCTTGTGATGCAGCATATTTTAAGATAGCTGATCCTAAAAATCCTGTTCCTCCAAAGACTAATATACTTTTTTCCATTTTAAGATATACATTAGCCAATAATTTAATTTTCATAGAATACATCATTGGTAAAATAATAGCCTGCTAGATAAGTAAAGGCCATAATTAATATCATCAAACTCCCTTTTAAAAGTTAAAATGTTGCTATCTGCAAATATTTTTTAATTCACTTCCAAAAACGATATAATACGTTGTCTCATTAATTATTCAAGATTTTATATCGATGCTAAAAAATAAAAATATTAAAACAGTGGCATTTCAGGCTAATTATTTTCATTTAGATTTTAATTCTGATATAAAAATATTATTTAGGCTTAAATTTCACCTTCATATAAAATAGGGATTGTTAAAAATTCTAAGTAAAATAACGATAGCTAATGGATAAAAGATTTTTAAATGAGTTAATATAATATGTAAAAACCCCTTAGTTTTTATAAAAAATCAATCAAATAATTAAAGATTATGTACTAATATGATTGTATTACCCAGTAGTCAAAACTATTGATTATATCGAAATACTAAATTCCATTGATTTATAAATATGAAAAAATGCTATAAAATATATTAAAATTTTAATATTAAGCATGTTCTTATACACTATTCATTATTTATTTTATAATTAATCAATCTATTTCCTTACAGATTATTAATTAGCGACTTCACTTGCTCTGATAAATGCGATTCCGTAATCGTATGGCCTCTTTGCAGCTCAATAATTTGATTTACTGTCAAAATAAATTTTCTATTCAAATTATCACTCAGTTCCTCTATCGATCTTGTTATAAGTGGCCCTCTTTCATAGACCTCCATAGTAAACTTTTTCATAACTTCATTAATCCTCTGATGTTTTGAATTTATATACTGCAATATCTGATTAGCAAGGGCCGTTGCATTTTTTATGCAGTCTTTTACCACTTTATCAGGGTCATCTTGGTCTTCTTTTACCTGCAAATAAATAGCTTGGGAGTTTATATTATTGATTTTTTGCATACTTTTTTTAATAGTTTGGACTAGTAAATGATCTACAAGTTTTACTTGAAATAAATTATCAATTGATTGTACATCAAGGGTATTTAGATGGGCTTCTAATAAGCATCTTTTAAATGTATCATTGAAATCTAGAAGTGAATAATCGACTTCAAAATCAATTGATGAAGATTGAGTAATCTCAATATGGACACCTACTTTATTTTTTCGCTTAAAATCAAATTGAATATCGGTGATACGAGAATAAATAGTATTGGCAGGAGAACTTTGGGAACGCTGGACGATGGCGCTGACACCTTTGGCACTTTCAGAAAAATCCATTTATAATTCTTATAGGTTTTATATAGTAAAGAAAATTATTTTAAGTTTTACTATGAAAATCAATTTTAATCGTTAAACGCCTTGATTCGGAGGAGCCCCTTCTCTTGAGAAAAAGTGTTTAAGCCTATCATAAAGCTCTTGCAGCCTTGCATCAATTCTTCCTAATTTTTCCCAAAATTTGTCAAATGTATTTTTTAGTCCTTCTTCATAGTTATCGTGATTGAATTTTTTAGTTAAATCGTCTTTGATGGTTTCTAAAGCAATATCTTTGAGGCTTGCTATAGGGTATTTTGTAGGAGCTTCAGAAATAAATGGATGCTTAAGAAGATCATCGACTGAAGGGCGCTCTTCTGGGATTAATTTTATGATTCCTTGAATAAAGTTTATAGCGTTCTCAGTAAAATGGGCTGGAAATGAATAGTTTAGCTCTAAAGCTTTGGTAAAGATTAAATAATCAGAGCCGCCTTGGAATGGTGGATAACCAGCTAGCATATAATAAGCCATGCAGCCTATGCTTCACATATCACTTTTAAAGGATGAATCTTTATTTTTTATGCACTCTGGAGCCATAAAGTGAGGTGTTCCGACGAAATTTTCGAATTTTTTTTTTCTCATTGAATTTCCAGGGACCTCAACTTCTGGATGTTCTAAATCTTTTGCTGTGCCGAAATCAATAATTTTGATTTTTCCCTCATTTGTGATTAAAACATTTTCCGTCTTGATATCTCTATGGACGATCCCTCTTGCATGTACTTCTTTCATAGTTTCTAAAAATTGCCTTAAAAAATATCTCATTTGTATTTCAGGCATCCCAAAAATTTTGCATCGATCCCATATTTCTCCTCCGTCAACTCTTTCATATAGAAAATAAAGATCCATTGAATCTTTAAAGCATTCATATAAATGAACTACTCCTTCTAGGTCTTTTAATCGATTCATGACGTGTTTTTCCATCAGAATGTCAGCTTGTTTTCTTAGTTGTGTAACTTTTTGTTTATTTACTTTTTTTAGAGCATATTGCTTTCTTGTTCTTCTTTCTTCTACATGAATAATCTCTGAAAAGTTGCCTATCCCAAGTATTTCTAAAAATTGGAAATCATCGGCTGACCTAGGTGGATGATATCCTTCACAGGTCCATTTATGAGTTTTTCAATGTTTTCCTTGGCATTTTTGATCACAGTAATAAAATTTATGGCACAAAGAACACCTATTAGGAACATTTTCTTTTCCACATGTCGTGCAGATATTTTCCATTTATTTTAAAAATTATTATTTTGTGTAAATATTAGCACTAGCTTATTTATCTTCTTTATATAAGATGGTATCTAAAAATAGTAAATTAATCAATACAATAGATAATCTTTCTCGGTAATTTTCTTGACTATTTTTTATAATTTTATGAATTAAAGTAAAGTTTTCATAATTCAAAACACATAAAATTATAAATTAAATTAATTTTAATATAATTATATAGAGCTAACCTATAAAAATTGACTTCCATTTATCTAATTTTTACAAATTTCAGTTAATTCAGGTGCAATTTAATATACTAAACATGGACATTGATAAGAATTTCTAAAATTTTAGATTATAGAAGAGTAGTAAAAATTCAATATAAGGAAATTTTTAAAAATGAACAAAAGAAAATAAGTGAAAAAATCAAGTCTATTAATATTTATGGGTTGAAGAAATTAGAATAATCAAATTAACACAATGTTAATTCAAATTCATAGATATTTCACCTGACGATGGAGATGGTGAATGCCCGGTTTGTGGTGTTTGGGTCTTTCTTTTTCTATACAAATTATTTTGCGTTATATCAAGCTTTATTATGTGCTTTTTTGTTGACTTTTTGTCAAGCACTGCTTTAGTTTTAGATTCTTGGGTGATGCAAGGAGGTTGGACTGAGTCACTTACGGTGTCAGTAGATTGCTTGCAGCAGTTTATGCCCATTTTTTATATATATAATTGTATCAAAATAGAACAGAATTTTACTGTTAATATTAAAATCAGAAGGAAAATGCAATGATTAATTGGTAGTTTAAGTTGTTTGTCAATCTAAATATCTGAAATTATTAGTATATCGCAAAATTTTACAATAAATAAATCTTTAAAGCAGTTAAATGCAATTTATAACTGATGATTATACCAAAGATATCTAATTAAGATTTACTTCAATAAAAAATAATTCAGCTTTGCAAAAATCCATCGTAAGTATCAATCTCAATTAAAACTTCTAAGGAAAAAAAATATAAGCTTAAATTAAAATATCCATTTTATTATTTGATTAAGGAATGTGATGTGTATAATATGGTGAATACCTTAATTATCTAATTTCACTTCTAAAAATTTCGATATTATTATTATATATATCATGCTTATCCTTTTTTCAAGTAAACTTGAAATAATGACAAAACTCCACTTGTCAGTAACGCAAATATTTTTGATAAAAATTTAGAGTCAGCTGTTAGCCCCATAATTTTTACTGGTCTAACCTTTTCATCTTGCTCTAGCTTCCTATCAACTAGATTCAAAGCTTGATAAACTTTATTTTCAAGCCCATTTTCAGTGTTTCTTAAATGCAGTATATTGCTGCACATTTCTACAATAAAATCTCTATGAATATTTATTGTATCATTTATTTGGGAGCCAATTAAAATCATCCAAAAAATTAAACTCAGGCTTGAAAAGGCAAGAAAAATTACCCCAATCATAGCAGGAATACTAATAATTTGTATCATTCCAAAAAATTGAATAATTAAAAAAGAAATGATTAAAGTGCATAATGGAAATACTAAGGAAGCATATATAAAGATCCTATAAGTATATCTTTTCCCGAAATCCAAAAATGCTGTTCTCATAATATACCAAGAGTCAATAGTCCTAACATCGTTGAGGTCTAATCTTGGGATTTTATATTCTTTCAAAATTTTGCAATAAGTTTCTCTCTTACTAATTAAAGCACTGATTTGACTCATAAGAAATTTTTTTCTTCTCATATCAACGATTCCAGTAATTATATATTTTATAAAGACTTTTGAGACATGATATGCTAAATATAAAGAATAAAATACATAAAAAATTTCAGCAATGCCAAACTCAAGTTTTTTAGGACCAAATTGAATAAAAATTGACAATAATGGGCTTAATCCATAAAAAATCCCAATCATTTCTGGAATCCAAGAATCAGCGCTTGAAATACTTTTGGGTACTGAGAAATCAATTAGAATTTTGGCAAAAACCATGGTAGGGATGCATGGCTTGCTATCAGCATGCGAAAGGTACTTTATATCGTGACGAATTTCTATATTATATCCACCCTTATTTTTATTTATAATATCTTTGAATTCTTTTGGTATTTCAGATTCAAAAACAATACATAATTCATCAGGAGATCGGCTGCATCTTCCAAAACTTTTTAAAAGCTCATGCAATATAATGTCAGAGGGAATTTTTCTTCAGCCAATTAAGATTAATTGGCTTCTGAGGACTTCAAGCTCAAGTTCTTGGTCATTCATCATTTGCCAAAATTCTTTAGTATAAAATCCATATTTAATAGATACCAAGATTGTTTTTATTACAATAATTGTTTTCGTAGCTAAAATCAAGCTAAGGAGGATCATAAACTGTGAGGAATTAAATATAAGGAAGCTTATAGTGTAAAATATTCAGCTCCAAGCCATAAATTCTCCTTTATAAAATGGGTGCCAGTTGAAACCCATATTTGTGCACAAATTTTTCCCAAAAAGTCATCATAGTAGAGGTATTGAAATAGGCCCAAAAAATGCATGAATAAAATGGATTGCTAATGCTATCAATGTATGTTTATAAAAATAAGTTATTTCTAATTTTAATTCTTCATTGATATCGCTTAAAGAGCTGAATTCAGTTCGGTTTGTTCTAAATAATTGGTTTTCTTCAACACTAATTTTAATTCCTGAATCTATGGCTTCAACAAAGGTTTCTGGCAAAATTGCAGCGGTAGAATTGGCATTCATGGATTTATTTATTAATTATAAAATTTGCATTTTGAAATATTTTTAAAAATTGATTTATGTTGGAAATGTTCTTTATATATTTATTGAAGACACTATTTATTTAAAATTATATTGATAATTACTTTCTTAAAAGCATATTTCTGTTACATTTTTAAAATTAATATAATTAATTGTTCATATGGTTTTCAATTATTTAGCACTATGATATTAAACTGAAATTTGTATAATAATTACTTTAAACTATTAATGAAATATTGATAATGAAATATAATAAAGTAAAAATTTATTACAAGAAAAATTAGCAAAATATTATTAGATTAAGCAATTTAAGTTTATTATAAAAATAATTCTTTTGGTATGGAGCTCAAAGTATAATATAAGAAGTTCTGAAGATTCTTGACGGTTTCCTACGCATAATATAATAAGAGTCTCCCAATATTTAGCTCATATTTTTAGCTAAGGTTAAGAATAGCTGAAATATGGATTAATGTTGGATATGGTTGATTTATTTATCTGCTGGTTTTTATTACCCAATAATCATAATGATAGGATCAATTTATTTTTCATTAAATCAAAAACCATAATTTATTATACGTATGTAAATTTTTAAGATTTAGCTGGCTACTATAGAGGTGTTGAAAATATGCTTATTTAGCTATTTTTCTTATTCTAAAACCTTTTTTTCTTAGTTTGAGGTATTTTCTGCCAAGTATTATTTTATTACTCAAGTCTCTTTAATTTTTTCAGCTTTCTAGAGACTTATAAGCATAGCAGCTATAAATTTGAATAATTTATCACATAAGAATAGCGTGAGTTAAAATATTTCTATCCAGACTCGTCCATTAATCAAAATTCTGATCATTAAAAAAAATGCTTAAAAAAATGATAATAAAACCAATAAATAGAAAACTTTTATATGATACTTTTTAACACTGAGCCACTCCCTAAAGAATTGAAATATTCAAAAAGTGTAAATACGATAAAAACTGCATCCTTAAGCAGTATGGATGCTAAACCAAGACACTCATTAAAATTGCCAGAGAGAAAAAAATCAGTTGATATTACAGCATGCTCCATAAATATTTTAGACGAAAATTGTACATTTACTGAAATAAAGCTATCACCCCTTGGTTTTTCAAGCCAACCTAAAAATTTTCCAACTGCTCCAATAAATCCATTTCAAAAAAATGGAACTCCAAAGCAAAGAAATTCATATAGTTTTAGCAAAAATGCTAGTTTTGATAATTTGAATATAAAAGAGCAGCGAAGATCATTATACGAAAAATGAAATCAGATTAATGCTTCTCAAATGTCAGAAAGTTTTGAGACGCCTTTAAATAAAAGCGTTAAAGGCTGGATTACAATTAATAATGCTCCCACTAAATCAAATCAGTCATTAAAACCAATATGTAAAAAAATCAACCCTTTAGTATTCTTGCAACCTCGTAGTAATTTAAGAAAGTCTCAAGGACTTACATCTGATAAAATTGAGGTTATTGAAAAGACTTTTAAGCAAAAAGAAATATTCTTGAAAAAAATAGAAAATTTGGTAGTCGATGCGAATTTGAAGGAAAAAGGAATAGTCAAAAAAAGTAAGCGGAGAGTTATAAAAGCATTAAAAGCAGCAAATATACATGAGTTTGCTGTATGTTTAGAGAGATTTGCTAAAGAAGGGATAAAAGAATACCATGTACCAACATATGAGCATTGTAAGTAAATTGCTATTAAATAATTTTGAAAAGATATTATATGTATGGAATTATTAAGATGATAATATTAAATAAACTGCAAACTCAAAAAAGTATTTATCAGTAAATAATTTTTAATAAGTAATCAAGTTACATTAATTTATAAAGATGCTGTATTTAATTTGCTTCTGAATCTTCTTTTGTACCTGTAATGGGTTTTTGTGCCTCTGCTATAAAATAGTTCACAGTCAATTTGCTGGGTGATGTGAGATATTTATGTGAATATTTATAAATACTGAAATTATATATTACATTGTTCCTGATGAAGACACTCTTGATGGAATTAGCATTTCTCATGTGGATATTCCTTCTCTTAATAAAATTGGTATTTCTCATATAGATACTCCTTCTCTTAATGAAATTAGTATTTCTCATGCACATACTCCTTCTCTTAATGAAATTATCGTTTCTCATGTGGATACTTCTTTAGTCTCAGAGCAGCCTACGCTTATAGATACTTTAACTGAAAATAATTGAAAATTTCCCTTAGAATATTTGAATTTCTGCAATTTATTAACCATCATCTCAGTTCTCTTGATTTTTATTCGGCAATCAGCAAGCCCAAGTGAAAAAATACTTTATTTGCATTTTATTATATTTTTGGATACGACATTTACAAACTATAGTATCGAGAGCAATCCCTGAGAAATTAATTTATCAAAAATCCTTTTTTCATGTTTTATGATTGTATTCGCATTTGTTTATTTTCTAACAAAACATGGTGCAAATATCAGAAATAATGAAAAACAAATTATTACTTGCTTTATTTTTAATATAGCATGGCTAAGTATTACGATATCCAGTAATTTTTATCATTTTTTGAGTGCTGAATTATATGAATGATTTGTACCCGCAACTATGAAAATTATTGAAGAAGTCGTGATGAATTTTATTTCTTTGCCTTTTATAGTATTTTTCTGGTATTGCGCACAATGTATACTAGAAACTTTAGAATTAAATTCATATATAACAATGCCTAGAGCTTTTAGGCCAAGAGAAATTCTAAATATTGCTATGGGAGATATTTCGAGAATTTTTGGATTAATTTTTATTGGGTTTATTATGTTTAGTATTTATTGAATTTTAGAGATAATTTATTTTTGCCCAAAGATTCTATCAGAAGGGTTTATTATGATTTCTTGTGGAGTTTTATCTTATTTTTTACTTGATAAAAATATTAATTCTCGTCAACTAGATAATAATCTAGCAGCAGTTTATTTAGAAATTTGTGTAATTAGAGGGATTTCATCTTGGATGTTTTAAGATTATCTAAAATATTCAATATTTTATTATAAATTCATTTAAGTTAGTATTATATTATGCTCAGCAATAATTTATTTTAACAACAAAAACAGATAATTCAATTAAGAAAAATAAAAGGGAAATCTTTGTTGAATTTTGATAATATCTAACATTTTATTTAAATAAATAATAAATTAATTTAAAAATCAATATCGCTATTAGCAATTAATATATAAATAACTATTTCTATAATTACTTTTCATGAATTATATCAAGATTGATTGTATAAGTAATTTATCCAGTAAAAAATAGGGACTCTATTCCAAATAGAATTTCTTTCATTTTTATAAGCATTTATTCCCCAGATATTTTTTTCTCAAGCAATTTCACATAAAACCCTGTCGAAATTGCTTTCTAAATTTTACCATCTTCCCAAACTTCATTTTTTTAACCAAAATCTCAAATTTCTGACAAAACTTAAAATAAAATAAAAAATCCAAAATACAAAGATTTTTAATTGAATTTATACACATTATTTATTTATCGATATGTCTACTTAACTAACCTCAATGTTCATCTCTGTCTTCAACTTTTTTCTGGGATTTCCTTCAGGATTTACCTTCCTTGCTTTAATCACCAAGTTATCAATAATTAGCGGTTTTATACTTGGCATTCCGACTGGATTTACAACAAGGAAAAAGCACCCATTGCGGAAATGTGACGTGACTTCTTTTATCACGATTTTATTGAAAACTATTTGGCTTGAACTTTCTACCTCTACCGTCCCTCTCATGATTTTATCTCCAGATGTATTAATAGTTAATACCTTTGGAGGGTTTTCTGATGTAAAAAGCATTATTTTGAATTGTACATTGTCAGCAAGTTGTACTTCATTTCCCTGTAAATCAACAATTTGAGCTGTGAGTGTGAAAGCTCTTTCTTTGAAAACAGGGCTTGGGATTTCACTTGTCAGCTTAATAGAGTATTGAAACTCCGCAGTACTCCCACATAAAGTTGACAAAAGGCTTCGTGAAGAAGTAGATTCTTCAGGTAATTCAACAAGAGGAAGACCTGTATCTTTCGGTCCTAGTGATTCCAGCTTTGCAAGGACACAAGCCAGCTTTTTGTTTGTGACTTCGTTTTGTTCAGCCAGCATTCTGATTATGGTCGACTGTTGCTGAAGGATGTGGACAAGGCAGTTTGGTGGCATGGAAGTTTTGGGTAGCCGCATCGGCTGAGGACAAACAATTCCTTGTATTGGGGTAAACCCTTTGCATGGAGCATTTTCAGGGCAGCAGCAGGTTCCTTCACCTTCTTTGCATTCAACATTAAACTTGCACATATTTTATTATTACACTTGTGATGATCAACTTTTACGAAAATGGTTGTTGATGGCTAAAAATGACTTATTTGACAATAAAAATTAGGAAGAAATTATAATTTGAATTAATTTAGTTGAATAAATAGTTCAGTAAAGGGAGAATTTTAAGTTTCTAAGAATAATTATGACGGAATTTTAAAGTCTATGTAAAGAATTTGGAAACCAAAAGAAAAACTGTGGTTGAAATCGGTTTCTGTTGTGATAAGAAAGTGTATAAATGTGGAAGTCGTGAGCTGTGGGTTAAATGGATTATTTATGAGCCCAGTAAGAGAAGTAGTTATCATGATTTTAACAATACTTTTTAAAATTTCTTATGGAAGTTGTAATAATAACAACCCATCAGAAAATAATTCTAGCAAACATATTAAATTAAATTTATTATTCAGAAAATGGTCTTCGTTATAATCCAGTATTATCGCTTTTAAAATTAGCTTAGTTATTAATATTAGAAAAATTTCATCAATATTTATCAATAATTTTGGTAAATTTAAAATAAGCTTGAAAATAAGTATTAATTACTATGGAAAATATTTCTTTTTTTAAATAAACCCACAGTCAGTTATGCTTAGCTCAGAATTAGCTAAATAAATTCTACTGAGTTTTATAGGAATTTTAATTATAATCATGCAAGTTTTATTAGAGTTATATATAGAAATATGCTAGAAATGCGCCAAAATTCTTGGCTGAGTTATCCTGATGTATAGAAATGGAGACATAATGGCTCACTACCAGAATATTATTCAAGAAAAACAATTTTGAAGAAGTCTTAGACTGTTCAGTGTCCACCGTATTTTGAGATATATTATTTATGATATTTTGTGGAAATTTTTTGCTTATGAAAAATATTTTATAATTGCTTATAACAAACTAAGCAGAAAGAATGCTAATAAAGGCATTTACAAATATTTTTGCTTCAAATTGAGGGGAAAACTTACAATTCTGAAAATTTTACCTTTCCAAATTTCTTATTACCTCTTAAAAATAAGCAAAAAATAAATCACCATTTTTACATGTAATTATTCCTAAATTAATCATCTACTTATTTAAAGTTTTGGGTCTGGCATCGTAAGCCAAAAATGCTGCTGAGGCTTTTTCCCAGCATTTGGATCAATGCACACATTAACCACCCTGACTCCTTTAGCTTCTGTAGCTTTCTTCATAACTTCTCCTAATTCCTTCAAGTTTTTGGCTCTATATCCAATTCCTCCGAATGCTTCAGCCAATTTTTCATATTGAGTAGCTGGGTTTAATGCATTTGGTCTAATTTCTTTAGGATCTTCAGGTAGACTATCAACCCCAAAGGCAATTCCGTTATTGTTAATAATTACGATAAGCATATCAAGCTTAAATCTAGTCGCAGTCTCTATCTCCATTGCACTGAATCCAAATGAAGAATCCCCTACAATAGCAACAATTTCTTTGTCTGGGTTTATAGCTTTTGCAGCTATACAAGCAGGAATTGCAACTCCCATAGTTCCAAAAGACCCTGCATCAAGTCTAGCTCTAGGAAAATAGCTTGGGACTACAGTTCTAGCAATATCCATTGTATTTGAGCCTTCTATGACTAAAATTGCATCTTTTCTAATAAATTCGTTAACTTTATTCAAAGAATTGTAATAATTAAATTCTGGAGCATTGGTAAAATCTTGCGAAAGCTGGTTATTTTTTTTTATAGAGGCATTAATTTTTGCCCACCATTCTTGATTTGCAAATTTCCAATTACTTAGCCCCGAAACCAGCTGAGGTATTGCTAATGATAAATCAGCATGAATAGATACCGCATCTCTCACATTATTGCTCAGTTGGTGAGGGTCAATATTAATTTGTATGAATTTTACATTTGGGTTAAAGCGAGGAGGGAGCCCAAAATGAAGGATCCAGTTAAGTCTAGCCCCAAGCAATAAAATTACATCAGCGTTCCCTAATACTGTAGAACGGGCTGGGGATACACAGTATTCTGAGGAATCAGAAATAATGCCTTTACCCATAGGTGTAGGCAAATAAGGAAGTCCTGTATTTGATATCAATTCATTAACACTAGCCTCCGCTCTAGCATATGCGACCCCTTTTCCAACAATAACCAGTGGATTTTTCGCATTTTTCAGCAATAAAATAGCTTCTTTTATACATTCTGGGTTGCCCATAGGCCCTAAAAGTTTGTTAAAATAAGGTAAGTAAGCTGGCTCTTCAGGAATAGTCGCTCTTAAAATGTCAGCTGGTAAATCAATATAAACAGGCCCAGGCCTTCCACTCATGCTGATTCTGAAAGCTCTTTCAATTACTCTTGGTATCATGTCTAGGCATGTAACCCTGATGCTCCATTTCACAAATTCTCTAGCCGCTTCAGCTTGATCAAATTCTTGGAATGCGTCACGGCCAAGTTGGGCGACTTCAGAAGACCCTGAAATGAGGATCATTGGCCAAGAGTTGTCTCGAGCATTAGCTAAACCACTGAGGGCATTTGTAAAGCCAGGACCACTTACAGTTGCGCAGATTCCTGGTCTTTGAGTTAAGTATCCTTCAATTCCTGCAGCATAAGCAGCACCTTGCTCGTTTCTAAAGGCAATCCATTGAATACCTTCTTGATGAAATGTCATAGCCATCTCAATGATGGGGAAGCCCATAATCCCGTAGCATTTTTTCACTCCTTGAGACTGGAGAGCTTTAGCGACTATGAGATTTGTTGACATTTTATATATTAATATGCATAATAACAGACTTTTAATTCACATTTCTGACCCTTAATTACTAGCATTTCTATGAATCAGCGGTGAATAAATTATTTTTTGGAGTAAAATAAATTCATTTAGTGTTTTTTAGGACTAATATAACGGTCTTCCCACATATGGCAAGGATTTAAATGGTAGCTGAGGGACAAAGCTGACAACTTTATTTGGCGCTACTTCTTGGTAATATGTGCAAGGCCTATCAATGTCATTATAACTGGGAATGAACACATCTAAAAAAACTGAATTCTCAAGAGCCTGAATCTGATGCAGATTTCCGCGCTTCGGAGTGAGAAATAAAAGTTCGCCTCCTCTAGCTTCTCCTTCCATACATAGAGATAAATTAATAACACCTCCTCTTTCTCTTGATGAAATGTCATAATTCCGATATTGTAGTCTGCCAGAAAGCACGAAAGTAGCTGCAAGCATTGAAGGATGGTCATGAATGGGAAAATTGCATCCGGTACTCATACCAAACAGACCCATTGAAAGTTCTGGGGTTTCTATCAATTCTGTATAGACTATACATCGGGGTGTATAGTAATTTCCAGGGGTAAAGCCAACGTCTAAATGAGTTAAAGAGCGGAATTTCCTCTCTAGTTCTGAAATTAGCATATTTGAGCGATTAGTTTCAACTTCTGTAATCAGAGCTTGAAGCGCATTGGAATCAGTCGCCAGCCTTCAGCAGGAATAATAGAGAGACTGCATGTTGTTTCTATCCATCTTAAATGAAAAATATTATGTAACTAATCAATGAGTATCTATCCTAAGAATTATGGCTTCTTTGGGATGAAAAGATATTGAAAAGATTTTTAAATGGCTATTGAATTAAGAATTTTTCAGAATATTGGTAGAGGAAGCATATAGAATCGAGATTTTATCGATTAAGTTCCTTTAAATTAATAGATGACAAAAATGCTTTAGGTTAAGAAATGTTGGATAATATATAAAGATATCGAAAATTATGTAAATATGGACCAGGTTTATTTTTTGCTTTTTGACAAAAAAATAAATTTCAAAGATCCAAAATTATAAATCAATAATGATATTTAATTTATAAAACTCTTCTGAAATGATTTAAAATTCTAAAATTTTTATTTTAAGCATTTCTATGAAGCTCAGTTTTGCACTTTTCAACCCAACTATTCCCAAGATTTCCTGCAGATTCAAACTCAACCAAAGATTCTTGGAATTTCATTTGGTAAAATAAAGCTTGGCCTTTCCTAAAATGAGCTAAAGCAGATGATGGATCGATCTCGATTGCTTGGCTTGCTGAAATTTCTGCATTGTGTAGGTCTCCAAGCTTAAGATAAGAGGAAGATAAGCCTAATTGCGCTTCTAGTGAGCAAGAGGCATCAGTAAGGGCTTCTTGATATAGCGGAATCGCTGAGCTAAATTGATCTTGAACAAAGAGGGAATTCGCTCGATTAAGACTTTCCATCATATTTTACTTTATAAAGAAATTTCTTTATACGCAAGTATCCGATTTTATATAATAAAAACCTGCTCAAAATGATTAAATATAATTATATATAATTCCAATTAAATATTAAAAATTCACAATAAATCTAACTGACATCCTTTTCTATAAACGAGTTCTCGCCTTGGCTTGTCTTAACTGTGTTGCTCGTACTCGCTCTAAATCTATTTATAACTTCTTTAAGCTCAGTACTCGATATTCTTTTCAGCTCAGGCAACTTATTTTTACTTTTACTTCTAAATGGACTTGCCTTTTTTACCCTAGGAGATTTTTTCTTGCAATCAGGAGTTAGTGATCGAAGTTTTTTTTGTGTATTACACTTACGCAAAGATTCATCAAAAATCGGCCTAAAAGCGATCCTGTCGTTAATAAATCCTCTTCTAGATATCTATATTAAGTTTACAAGTTTTTGGTCAAATAACAATTTACGCTTGTATTTGCTAGCGAAAAAGCCCACTAAATTGGGGTCACGCAAGCTATTATAGTCAGGAATTAGAGAGGATTTTGAAGCTGTGTCAACAGAGAATCCTGTATTTTTCCTTTTCTTGATAATTGATTTTCTCGATCTAATTTGAATATCCATTTACAAATAATTTCTAATGGACGCTCAAAGGACATTTAACTACAACTTAGGTGTCTTAGGACACATAGATTCAGGAAAAACAAGCTTAGTCCGTGCTCTAAGCACAATTTTATCTACAGCTGCCCTTGACAAATCTCCTCAATCTCAAGAACGTGGAATTACCTTAGACTTAGGATTCTCTGCATTTAGAGTAGAAATGCCAAGCCGACTAAGCACAGACTACACAGACCTCCAAATAACCCTCGTAGACTGCCCAGGCCATGCCAGCTTAATCCGGACAATTATAGCTGGAGCTTCTATTATTGATAAAATGCTACTAGTAATAGACGCCACCAAAGGTATCCAAACACAAACTGCTGAATGCATTGTAATAGGAGAACTTCTATTAAAAAGCAGCTTAATTGTAGCTTTAAATAAAGTCGACCTTGTAGAGCAAGACAAGATAAATAACGTGGAAAAAAGAATTAACGCAATGCTTTCTATGACAAAATTCAATAATAGGTTCAGAATTTTAAAAGTAGCTGCAGCACCAAGAGAAGGAGATCCTGTAGGTATAAGAGAGCTCATTGAAGCTATTTCAGAGTCTATTAATGAACTGCCGAGTAGAGAAAATAATGAGCCACTTTATTATGAAATTGATCATTGTTTTCCGATAAAAGGTCAAGGAACTGTGATGACTGGGACTATTTTGCATGGAAATATGAGGGTTGGGGATACTTTGGAAATTATTCCTTTGGGGATTCAAAAAAAAATTAAATCAATGCAATGTTTTCATCAGCCTGTAAATGAGGCGAAAAAAGGGGATAGAGTTGGAGTTTGTGTGACACAGTTTGATTCTAAATTACTAGAAAGAGGGGTAGCATCTACTCCTAATACTTTAAGAGTTATACAGAAATCAATTATCCGTGTACAAATAATCCAGCATTATAAATTCCCGATAAAATCTAAAGCAAAATTTCATATCACCTGTGGAAATGAAACAGTGATGGGAAGCTGCGTATTTTTTTCTAGTCCAAATTTAAAAAATAGTCCAAATGAGGAGGATTTAGAAAGGTTTAGCCCAGATATGCTTTATCATTATGAAGATGAAGTTACTAAGTCTAACAAAAAGTATTGGGCTTTATTAACAATGGAAAGTCCTATTTGTACGCTTGCTGACAGCTTAGTTATTGGTGCAAAACTTGATATTGACGTAAATTCAAAAGCTTGTAGAATCGCATTTTCTGGGATCACAGAAGTTTTGGATCCTGAAATTTCCTGTGATTTTATCAAAATTTCTAAACCAAAGAAAAAAGTCGGTCAAATTGATAGAATTCAAGATCCTTACACTGCAATTGGTGTTGGAATGTTTAATAAAGAAACTGATATATCAAAATTTGTAGGACTTCAGGTAAAAGTTAATGGAAAAATTGGAGTAATTGCAAGTTCTTTTGGAAAAAGCGGGAAATTTAAGATAAATTTCCCTGAAGGAGATGCGGCAACTGGAGAAGTTGTATTAGAGTTCAACCGTTTGTTATGGGACCCACGAAATCAGATGGTTCAATAATATAACGCTTTTTTATCAAAAATTTTCCTTATAAATATGAAAATAAATTGCTAATCTATTAAATGTTTCAGAAAAGTAAATCCCAAAAAGTCAGCCCAAAGCACACAGATACCCCATATAGGCTTGCTTTACCCCCAAATTTTGCTGAAGATGTCCTTAACCAAGAAATGGCGTTAAGCATTCAATGTTCAATTCCTCAAGTATCAAGATTAATGGAGCTTTACTCAGTAAAATCGAAATAGGCAGCTATTGAATATTATGAGTCTATTCCAGACCTTAAGTATCTTCATTATCAAGAACGGCTTCAAAAATTACTAACTCGCAGAGATGTTCTAAAGCTTCTAAATGACCAATCTCACCGACCATCAAAATTTTCAGAATCAGCCCCAATTTCTATTAGAAAACCTCCAGAAAAACTGAAATTAAAAATAAAACCAGTCATCCCATATGAAGAAATAGCACCGATTCAGCCAGTCATTGTTAGAGGAGCTGACGAAGTAATAACCACTCATAATAAAGAAACTAATATTACAAGTAATAAAGTTAGAGATAACATACGAATCCAAGAAGGAAAAGAGCTTAAAGAAAGACTAGAAGCAAGAAAAAGATCTAACAGCTCACAGCCAATCCAAAGGAAAAATAGCGATAAAAATGGGAAAAAGCCAGATATGGAAAATCAGATGGAGAAATATCAAGAAGAAATTGAAAAAATAATCGAAAAATATTTAGAGAAAAAAATTGTAACAATTCAAGAAATTAAAGAAAAATATAAAGAGCAAATGAATGAAATTAAAGCGATGGGAGATAATGGTAAAATATATATAGATACAATTAAGGAGATTTTAAGGGAAATGGATAAACAAATGCTTCGGGAAATTGAAGAAGTTACACAGAAAATTGCCCAGGAAAGGAAAAATGAGATTGCAGAGCTGAAAGGGAAAAATATATTGGAGTTGTAAAGTTATAATTACAGAAAATAAATTGGTTTAAATTCAGTATTTAATGCTTTCTATATTAGAAATAAGTTAATTTGCTTCTTATAGAGAATAATTAGTTTAATGCTCAAGTGTATTAAGCTTATTAGTAATTTTTTCTTGCGAACTTTTTTCTACGAAATATGGTTTAAAGCCAAAATATTTCAAAACAAAGTTGACTACTTCTTTTGATTTTTCAGCCATAAGATCAATATTTGGTTTCGAAGCTTGAGCTGTTCCAAACGAATCTCTGCTTACCAGGACATTAAAAAACTCTTCAGGTTCTAAAAACCCACTATCATCTAGATCTAGCAGCTCAACAAACACCTTTATCTGAATATCACTAATACTAAGCCCATTATTTCTGCAGAATTTTGAGTCTTTGCATAGTTTACCTAAGACTTTTTTGATATCTTTTCTGCTTAATGCTCTTCCATGCTCTGTTCTTTTAAATAGCAAAGCATTTTCCAGCCTTTTGCTTTGCTGAAGAATAATCATAAATGCCATGTATTCAGAGTATTTAACCCTTCCTTTTAGTTTTAAGGTTTCTAGTCTTCTTAAATATTCTGCAGCTTTGGAGACTGGCATATAAGAAATAATACTTTTTGCGAAATCTTCTGCAGAAATGCTCATATCTTCGTCAACTTCAAATGCGTGGAATTCATAATAAAGAAGTTCTTCCATTATGAGGTTTTTTAGGTTCATAAATTCTTTCCAAGAAATTAGATTTTTATCATTTTTGAAAAAGAGTTCAGATAAAGTTAAGCAGGACTCTCTAAACTGCTCGTCCGTCACATTTGAGCTTCTTGGGTCGAGATGGCCTTTAGTATTTACCATATGTCTCCCTTGGGGAGATCTTTTTTTTGCTTCTTTCATTATCTCAATAAATTGCTCTCTTGTTACAGTCCCTCCATATGACTTAAACATTTCTTTAAACGATTTAGTCCCAGTGCTCAGCAAAACTATAAAAAAGAAATATTCTGAAAAACTTAATTTCCCATCTCCATTGGCATCAGCAATTTTAAACACTAAACTCTCATGAGAATCGAAAAAATTCTGATTTACGCATGAAGAGTAGTTATAAGGAGTTATTGCTTTAAAGAAATCTGCAACAGACATATAGTAATTTTTCCTTTCTTTAATTGATGCAAAAGTTTCGAAGACTTTTTCAGGGTTTGCGTTTTGGCGAATTTTATTTTCGTAAGTTCCACGTATGTTTTCATTATAAGGAGCTGGGGCTGAGAATACTACAGAAGCTTTGGCAAGAGGAAGAGCTAAAAGGATGTATTTATTCATTTTTTATTATAGTAACTTTTTTCGTGCTCCATGATTATGTTTTTGGCTGACAAAATTCTTTTACACTTTTTTTGGTTTAATTTCCCCATATATCAAAAACCCTACCAATTTGTCAAAATTTCTATATTTTTTCAACTTTCCCCTTAAAATCTATGAAAAGTTATTTTACCATCAAAACTCTTTAAGAATAATATTTTCATTGTAATCACCACATGAATTAACGGTTTAACATAAATGGAAGGTACACCAGGAACAATAGGTCTTAGACGTGAAACAAAAACGTACTGGGAGCGCCGTGTAGCTATTACACCTAAAGATGTCACAGTCTTGATAAATGAAGGAATCCGTGTTTTAGTCCAGCCCTCTCCAACCCGATGTTTTTCTGACATCGAATTTTTAAAAGCTGGAGCAGAAATAACAGAAGACCTTTCTGAAGCTCAGTTGATTATTGGGATCAAAGAAGTTCCCATTGCAGAGCTACTGCCTAACAGGTCTTACCTATTCTTTTCACACACTTATAAAGGCCAACCTTACAATATGCCACTGCTAGATGCATTGTTAGAGAAGCGAATCAGGCTTTTTGACTATGAATTAATCAAGGACGTCAACCCACCTCACAATCGTCTTGTAGCTTTTGGGGTGTTTGCAGGAAACGCTGGGGTTATTGATTTTATTCAAGGGCTTGGGAAATTCTTGTTGATGAGAAATATTTCGACTCCTTTTATTTTGCAAGGATTTTCTTATATGTATAGGAATTTAGCAGATGCCTGCCAGAGTATAAGAAATATTGGAGAAATCATATCAAAAGAAGGATTTTTACCTTCCTTATCCCCTATGATTTTTGGAGTAACAGGAACCGGAAGATGTGCTGAAGGAGCAATGCAGATTTTAACTATTTTCCCACATGAAATGCTGACTCCTGAGGAGTTACTGAAATTTGAACCAACTCCTGAGTCAAGGTTTAAGATTTATATTGTGCAGTTTCCTTCTGATAAAATTATAGAGAGAAAAGAAGGAGGTGGATATGATAGGGAAGAGTTCCATGAAAATCCTGAGCTTTATCAAAGCACGTTTATTAAATACGCAGAAAAATTGTCAGTTATTGTACATTGTGCATTTTGGAGCACAAAACAGCCAAGATTATTAACAACCGAACAAGCAAGAACACTTAAGGGGAGGCTCTTAGGTATTTGCGATATTTCATGCGATTTCAATGGCGGAATTCAGATTTGCCGAAAATTCACAACACCAGAAGATCCTTTCTATCTATACTGCCCCATAGATGATAGAATTTATAGACTCGACCAAGATCACGCCCTAACTTCAATTCTATATCACAGTATGGATTTTTTGCCTTCTGAGTTGCCTAGAGATGCCTCAGAACATTTTTCCCACAAAATAATAGGATACGTCCGAGAACTCGCTTGGGATAATGCCAATAAACCATATGAAGAAATGTTACTTCACCCTGAAATAAAACATGCTATGGAAACTTGCCATGGAAACTTGACTCCGAATTTCCAATATATTAATGAATTACGAAAAAAAACAGTTATACCTGTAGACACGCATGACCATGTATATGAAATGGGGCAAATTATTTCAAAAAATGAAGATTTATTAACAGATCTTGAAAATACAAAATATAGACAAGAGTTGATACCAGAGTCAGAATATGCTATATATCAGTTGAGCGAGATTATTGAAAATAACATAATACAAGGATAATTTAGTTTAAGTTAAGTTCAAATATAGATGGCTTTAATTGATAATAAAATATGATTCTGGTGAATTTACTCATTGACCACTCGACGACTTATATAATAGTGCATATCATTAATGAAAAAGGCTCAGTAAAAGAAATAGAAGCAAATTATGGGCTATATAAAAAGTATAGAAATGCTATTAGAGATTATTTAGTAGAGAAAACTACAGAAGAAGTACAAGTGATATTAGTGGAATAGAAATAATTATAGATAATATCAATAAGAAAACTAATAAAAATAAAATAATATTAGCAAGCATTGAATAAAAAGCAATCTATTAGTAACATAAAACTATCAATTTTACTCATACAAAGTGATAGTCTCTTCATGAATATTCTTCACAGATCCTGATTTCTTCAAAAGTGCTCCAAATATTATATTCTGCTTTGACCTTTGCATCAGCACAGGCTCCGCATCTTCATCACTTTCTGCTAATTTTTTCAAATTTTTCCACGCATTTTTAATATACTGCGTTTCCTCTATCATTTCGCTACACAAAAATCTAGTAATATCAATGGCTAAGGTTGTTGTATATACAAGTTTGCATTTTTCTATTATTTCCTCTTCATCATTAATTTTATTTTCAGGGCTTGCTGGTTCATCTGTGCTATCAGTTGCTGCCCTATGTTTTGGGACTTGAATTGTATAAATATCATATTTGCTTTCGCTGCATTTTACTCTTTTATGAGTTGGGCGTGGTGGAGCTTTAGGATGTTCAATAGAGCCGTATGTCAAAATTGCATGTCCAGGCTCAAGTATAATAGTCCTTATTAGTGATAAATCAACGACTTCATTTCTGTCTGATACAAAGCCCATCAGAATTATTGACTGTTTTTCGTTGATTCTTTCAACAACTTCATAGTCAGACACAAAAGTGTCTCATTTTTTCCTGAGGTGGGGTTCAGTAATAATGTCAATTATAGTGTCAAGAGAAGCGTTAATTTCCATTTCACATTTGGCTTCAATGAAATTGCCTGATTTTTTGTAGCTGAGCTCAAGATTGCCAGGGTAGCCATCTGTGTTTAGCCTTTTCCATGAGGAAGAGGTGTTATCACTGGCAGAACGTGGGGAAATTTGAGGCTGGAAGGTATTTTCATTCCAATTTTCAAAGGCCATGATAGCCTTTCTGTCTTCATTTAGAATGTAATTTAATAAATGAGTGTCTCCAAGCTGTTCTTTGATTTTCCCACATATTTGCCAGGCAAGTTCTGCGGAATCTCCTTGGAAGGCTCGATTCAAATGAAGGTTTAATTTCATTTCTCGAAGCACATCCATGCTTATTTTCATCATAGCGTCAATAATAGTTTGATAATATCTGAATGTTGTTGAACTTGTAAGTTTATATAGAATATCCAGTGCTTTTGACCCTATTACTTCAACACCACACAGAGGCATGAGTTTCATCAACAAAATCGTTGCGACTGGCATCGAAATTTCTTGTTTCTGGTTAAAAAACTCCCTTTCGAATTTTTCTATTGCTTTAAGCCTTTTATGTTCTGACTGGTCCAATCTTTTAATAAAATTCGCAACACACAACTCAGTTGGACTGAGCTTGCAAGTTGCTGATTTCCCACGATCTAAAAACAACAACCGGAAGTTTTCTGGAATTTCAAGGAATTCAGCCAAACTTTGGAGGGTTTGTGGGAAATTTAATGAAGAAGAAATTCATTCCTCTAGAACCCTTTTTCGGGATTCTATACATAAATGATGCTTTTTCCCAAGAAGTTTCTTCTCAGGGAATTTTGGAAGCTGAGGCCAATACTCATCGGAATTTGGATGAGTTCTCAGAGTGTTTCTGAGTTGATGAAATTGACTGTAGCGCTTAAAAATTCTGTACTTGTAGGTGTGAAATGATACGAGGACTTCGTATTCCTGAATGAATTTTACTGTGAAATTGCTTTTAAATACTTGATTAGTGCATCTTAATGCGGTTCTAGGAATGGCAACATTAATACAACTATCTAAAAGTTCCATAACTTTTTATAAAATAATTTACGTCATAATTTATTTTAGAAAGGAGCAGTTATTTAAGAAAAATTGATGATGAGGGATTATTGTGGTAAATAAGTGAAACGAATTTTAGAGAGAGGACTATTTAATGCTACTTAAAATTTATAAATGGTTTATAAATTTTATTAAATAGGAATAACCAATGTAAATTGCCATTTTCTGGAAACCATTTGATAAATATTTTCTGAAGCTTATAAACAAGTAAAACATAATTAAATAATTGCTGCCAGCAATATAAATTATTTATAGCCCCTTAAAAATCCAAAAATATCTTTATCGAGTCTTATTTGCATTTCAAACTAAATTAATTTTAAATTCGGTTAAAAGTATTAAAATTGCAGATATTTAATCAGTGATTGTTCTCTCAGCCCTCTCCTCTTCATCTAAAAACCATTCATGCTCTAACAAATCACTCAGAGAGATTCTATTTGCTGGCCTTCTTGTTAATAAATTTTTAATTATATCTTTTGCTGCTTCGCTTATATTGCAGAAATTTTTCCCTTCTAAATCAATAGGCTTTTTAAGAATTCTTGTAGCTATGTCTTGATCATTTTTCCCATAAAATGGCATTCTACCTATCAAAAGGATATAAGCTATTACTCCAAGTCCCCAAATATCTACTGATTCTCTATAAGGAATTCTTGATAAAATTTCTGGTGAGGCATATTTTAATGTTCCTACCGATTCCTGCGAATATTGATGTGGACCTAAAATGCAGCTTAGTCCAAAATCTATAAGTATAGGTTTTAAATTCCCATTTTTATCGGTTTCAATTAAAATATTTTCTAGCTTGAGATCTCTATGAATTATTCCATTTGAATGTAAAAATACCAAGGCATTTGCTAAATCCTTTATAATTTTTTTTGCGATATTTTCTCTGATAGAAAAATCTCTATCTTTAAGCCACGTAAATAAAGATCCACCTGATATATAATCTGTGACTATAAAAAGCTCATTTGCGGTCTCATATACGGATTCTAATCGTAAAATGCTTCCATGTGCTATAAGTTTTAGGATATTAATTTCTCTTCTTAGTCTTGTTTCTGACCTTGCATCTAATGGCTCTTTTGATATCACTTTTACAGCGACAATATTGCCTGTGTGCTTATTTCTGCCTAATTTGACTTCTCCGTAAGCGCCTTTTCCTATTGTTTCAGTGGTTTCATAATCGGTATAAAAGTCTTTAAAATCAGTTTCATCCCTTATAGATGCCATTCATTTTTCTTTTTGAGCTAGGCTTTCAGCTTCAAATGTGTATTCAAATTTGGTATTTTTCAGTATAAAACTATTCCCTGATGATTCTTCCACGAATAAATCACTAGCAAAAATAATCCCAGCAGGATTATTCACTACTCTATCCTTGCTTGTTGCAAAATACAAACTTTTATTTTTCAATATAAAATAGTAATCTCTGTTGCTATACACAAGTTTGCTTTCCATTACATTTTCTAATCCTTCACAAAGTAATTTTTTAGGTAAAAAACACTCGTCAATAATCGCAGGAAATGAGTTAAAGATGCACTGCAAAACTAGCTCCCCAACTTCACTATTCAGCTGAATTGAGTCCTTGAATTCTTCTAAATGAATATAATCTCTGTCTTCGAAAAGTTCCTGGACTTTTTCTTTATAATCCCATACAACCATAAGTCTCTTTTTGCATTTCGGACAATACATAGGCAAGTAAGATAAAATGAATAAAACGTCATTTGAAGATATATGACTACTTTTACTGAAATCAAAAATTTTAAATAGTATCTCAGAAATTTCTCCAAAGGTTCCTTTATAGAGAAGAATTATTCCATTCAGAAACTCTTTGATATCTAATTTGTTATCTTCATCTTCGTCTAGCGAATTGAATAACTGCTCACCTAAAATACCCGAAAGTTTGGTAAATCTTAAAAATTGATCACGATTGATTCCATCATCAGATTGGCTGCAGCGTTTAGAGAGCTCTCTGAAAATTCTTTTAAGTTTCCTCCTCTCAGTTTTAGAGCCATCATGACCAGATGGTTTTAAAGCTGCTCGCATTTTAAAACTTGATAAGGAATTTCGGCACATATTCTAATATTTATATTAAGGTAAAATTCTAGCATCAAAGAAATCATCATGATGAATTCAATGAAAAATCAAGGTAAGATGGAGAATTTATTATGAATACAAGTTAATCTGAAAGATTTATTTAATTCATGAAAATTAACCAAATAGATGACGGCTTTTGGGTTTATTTATGTACTGATTCATATACTGACTAATAAAATGAAGTTACAATTATGTTATTGATAAATTAAAATGAAAATGATAACAGAATTCAAAATTTTTTGATTTGTGTATGGAAACTCATTTATAATTTAATGTAACTGTATATGAAAAATGAATAGCTGATAGTTCAATAAGCATTTATAATTTTAATAATTAGGATTTTTATTAAACGAAAACCACGTCGAAAACATGCTCTCTTCTCCTTCATTTTTAAATTCCATCAAGGCACTTTCATACGCAGAAAGTTTTGATTTCTCATCTGTACTTTTAGAAAAAACTTCTTTATTCGTCTTTGTAAACAGTTGCTTGTTAGGGCTTCTCAATAAAAAGGATTTATCTTGCTTTTTGTCCAAAGAAGCAGCAGAATTTGATTTTTCTTCGGTAGGGAATATAGAGTTAGAATACAGGGAACTCGTTAAGACAGATTGCTCATTATTAATTGGCTGAGGCTCAGGGAAAACTCCTCCTATCTGCTTCCAATAATAATAAAGCTGCCATGGCACAGGCGATTCCAAGCTTAAATAAATATCCCCAATAGTAATTTTTTCCTGCCCTCTATTAAATTCAATTAATTTTCCTTCCCATGAGGCCAATAATCCTATCATATAATCATTAGTAGAACTCTCTATAAATGCAGGGTTTCACTTTTCCTTAAGATGGTCTAAAACCTCAATAAGTAGCATATTAGATCTCATATATAATTCCAATCTAGGATTAAACCCATGCCTTACAAGTGCTTTGTGGTAATTTGGGCTAAATGGCAATAATTGGACATTTAAAGTATCAGCTACTCCTCTATATAAAAAATACTTCAGAACAAAACTTCCTCTATTTTTATTTTTCCCACAAAACTGGCAAATTCGATCTTCGTCAGATTGACGCAAAAGTGGAGGGATACCTAATAAGGATTTTTGGGGATGATTATATTTGGATTTTACAGTAAAAGATAAGGCTTTCATACAGTTCTAAATATTTTTTACCGAGAAAAGGGTCATATTTTTTGAAAGGGCTCTTACTTCTTTTTTAAGATGCAATGAAGAGCCTAAGGATGTTAAATCGAAATTACTGAGCTTGAAAAATTCTGGGTTAGGGAGACTGGAATTCAAAGGCATTCCTGCTGATTCACAGAGTTTTTTTATAGTAATTAAACCGCGATAGTATAATAATTTTACTTTTTCTGCTGTTTCTCGACCTTGGCTCTAAATAATTATCACCTTTCTGAGCTGAAGAAAATAAAATTGCAGGGCTTTGTAATCAGGATCAATTTCCATAGCTTGGTAAAATGCTTGTTTTTCTTTTTCGCTCCAAATTTTCCAAAGATCCGCCATTTTACAATAATAGTAAGCTGTATCTGAACAGAATTAGAATTCCCTTTCTCGTTTTAATATCATTTTTCCTGTATTGATTATTTACAATTTAAATAATTTGCATTTCCTATTCAATACGAAGTAAGCAAAATGGTTACAATCTTTTCGCTGGCATACTCAGAGTTTAGAGAATGCTGTAGACTGAGTAGGAACAGAGAATCCAGGTTTTTAATTAAAATTTATATCAATTATTTTTCTGAATACCTCTCTGCCATGAGAATAATTTTGCTTTATTGAGCCAGAAATACAATTTATCTGAATATAACACTTAAAATAGAACTATAAATTAACGAAAACACAATAATCACTGCAATTTTTGAAATTTAATATAATCAAAATTTTTGGACAAATATTAAAAATTTCTGTGAAAATAAAAAGTCATAAATATCTCTGGTGGAACTGAAAAAAACTCAGATAAGTTTTTCCTATATGTGGCGCTAAAAAAGAAATCTCTATTTGTTATCCTAATCTAATCCCATTCAATATGCTTATCAATTTTATCTAATAATTTATTAGAAAATTTAATAAAAAGATTCTAATAAGAGTAAATATACTCTAAGCCAATCCAAACGAAAGTTTTCTAGAGATTCTTCTTTCAAATTTCTCCCCTTCATCATTATCATTATCATCAAGCAGACTTTCTTTCATTTCTTTAGTTTTCCCACTTTCTTCATCTAAATAGAACTTTTCTTCAAGATCTCCTGTGACTTTTACCTTGGATCCTGCATAAGTAACAGTAAGATTTCCAGCCATAACAATTGCTCCTCCAATATAAGTGTATATTGCAGGAGGTGGCTGAATCCCTACAACCCAGCCTATAAATGACCCAATAACAGGCTCAAAGTTAATGAATACTGAAATGACTAGACAGGACATGGATTTAAGCAACCAATTTATAGCACCATGGCCTAATGCTCCTGGGACTAAGCCTAAATATATCACAATAAGCCAATCACTTGTATAGATCCATTGGATCCCTTCAATTGGGGCGTCTCCTTGAACTGCAACTGCAAAAACATAGGCCCAGATTGCAGCTTCAATATTAGCAATTGTCAAATAAGTCCACATAGGGACAGATTTTTCCATAAGTTTCTTTCCTATAAGCATATAAATTGCCAATGTAATTGCTGTCATGAAGGCTATGACGTCTCCATACCAAGTAGAACCTTCACTTGCAGAATTCCCAAAAATAACGACGGTAAGTCCTACAAATCCTACAACTACTCCAACGATTTCTAAAGGTGCCACTTTTTTGCAAAGTAGAAAATATGCAACTACCACTACTAGTGGAGCTGAACAGGAAAACAGGAGTGAATGGGCGATCGACGTTAAATCTAAGCTCCAGCACCACAGACTAAAAGTAAGTCCAAGACAAAGACCGGAGATTAATAAATAATCCCAGCACTCTCTGATCATTCTTTTGACAGCCTCTGGATCTTTATGAATCTCGTAAGCCATTGGAACGATCTGAAGAATTGCTGTCACTTCAAGTCTCCAACAAGCTTTCATGAATGGACTAACAGAAGTTATTTGTTCAAAGGCTGCAGCTGCTGAGCTCAATGCAGCCATTGCAAAAACTAGGATTCCATACAACCCTATATCGCGGGCGTGCATTTTATTATTGTAATTTTATGAAATTAGATTATTTCGCTAATTTTGGCTGAACTGAAATAAAAAGGTAGGGAATATCGATTTTCTAAATTTTTTGTGGGCAAATGTAATTATATTTAATTAAAATAGTGGTTAAGAATTAAAATAATTTCCTTATAATAAAAGAAGATATAAAAGATAAGTTTTTTGTAGGAATTTTGATTTTTGGATGATGACGTAATATATATTATTATGGCAAAATAGGCAATTAAATAGTGAATTATATATTTTTATGCTAAAAATTGAATTCTTTTATATGTAAATAGAAAGTTTATAAAATTTAATGAATAAATAATTTGTATAAATAAAACAAAAATTTATTTTACTTATTGATTCTTCTCTTATCCATATATACCGAAAAGGTTGTCAGCAACAAGTGCTATGCATCGGCACTGGATCTTGTGATAATGGATTTAGTCTTGCTATTCTCCCATTTCTATACTGTCAGGATTAAGTGAAAGTCTTTCCATAAGCAAGTAGATGTTTGATAAAACATATGTGCGAGCTGTTCCTGATCTTTTTAGTTTAGGTAGATTTGCTGTAATAGAAGCAGAGAGATGAGATTTAAGGATGTCTATATGCGGCCCAATTTCTTTAAATTCTTAAGTCTGCTGCATTAAAATATTCATAGAAAAAGTTATTATAATAACTACAAAAAACAATAATAATATCTTCACCTCAAATATTAATAACTCTTTAAATATTCCAATTATAATCACAGAAAGTCCTCATATATATACTAACATTTAACAGCTTTTAATATGCAGAAACCTATAAATAAATAACAAATCATCCATCCTACTCAGCTCTACAGCAAATCTTTATTTGAAGTCTCGAGATAGAATTTTTATATATTTTGATTTACCTAGGCATAAATAATTTTGAATTAAACGCCTTAATACTAAACCAACCTAATTTTGTAAAATATTCTATTTAAAATAATTACATCCATGAAGACTTATCCACCCTCATTTAACATATTTTTATTTTATTTTTCATATTTATTTCTACGATCGGTATCTAATTTATTCTAAATTTTATCATGTCGCTAAATAACTTCGAAATCATTTCAAAAATTGGTGAAGGCTCATTTGCACAGGTTTTTAAAGTAAAGCGACTAGCAGACTCCAAATATTATGCTCTCAAACAAATTCGGATATCTGATCTAAGCCCAAAAGAAAAAACTAATGCCCTCAACGAAATAAGAATTTTAGCCTCCATCAATCACCCTAACATAATAGGCTACAAAGAAGCTTTTTTTGACGACAGTTCTCGAACTTTATGGTAATTTATATTCAGCATTATCATGGAATATGCAGATGGAGGAGATTTACATACAAAAATTAAAAATCATATACTATACAATACATCTTTTCCAGAATCCCAAATTTGGAATATTTTTATTCAGCTAATAAGAGGACTAAAAGCTTTACATGATAATAAAATCTTGCATAGAGACCTGAAATCGGCCAATATTTTTATGTGTAGCGATGGAACTGTTAAAATAGGGGATATGAATATAGCAAAAATTAGTAAAAATGGATTTGCAAGTACAATGGTTGGTACTCCATTTTATGCAAGCCCAGAAATCTGGCAATATCAGACTTATAATTTAAAAAGTGATATGTGGTCTTTAGGGTGTATTATTTATGAAATGATTACACTTCACCCTCCTTTTATCGCAAGTGATATAAAATCACTTTATAGGAAAATTTTATTAGGAAACTATAAGAGGCTTCCTCCCCAATATTCAACCGATTTAAATAGCATAGTGCGATCATTGCTTTCAATAAAGCCAGAATTCAGGCCTTCCTGCAGCAGGCTTCTAAATATGCATGAGGTATTAAAAAATTCTGAGCTAAAAGAAGATTCTTCCTCCATTAGTCTTTTAAAAACTCTCAGAATAAAGGATTCATTTACTATCTCTGGGGTCGGAAATTTTCCACCATCAAACTATAAAACTGAAACTTCAAAAAGTGCACGAAAGACTCCCAGAATTACAGTCACTCTTTCTCCTAAGAAAGAAATAAAAGTGTTAAAGCGGACGACTAGAAGAAGTATTACACAAAAGCAGCCCCTTCCCCCACTAGAAAAGAAATTAGACATCATCCGATTCAGGATTTTATCGATCCAAAGAACCATGAAATAACTGTAATTATGCATAATATTTTTACTAAAAATTATTAAATATAATTGAGAAAATTTTTGCAAACAAATGAAAAAGAAGACAATTAATCTCATCGGTATCTATACAGCATATTTCGCCAATGCAATAGTATTTACTTTGGTGATCCCATTCGCAAGCAAAATGGTCATCAAATTTGAAATAGCTGATGACAGATCATCAACAGGCACCTGGGTTGGCCTTATGACCTTCTCTTTGATGTTTGGTAGAACAATTACATCAGCCTGCTGGGGATCAATTTGTGACAAATGGGGAAGAAGGCCTGTTATGCTTATCGGAATAGCCTCAATTACAATTTTTTCGTTACTTTTTGGCTTTTCGCCTAATTTCTGATGGGCGCTTACATCAAGGTTTCTATTAGGAGTTTTTACACCTTTAGCAATAGTTACAAAGACCTTAATTTCTGAAATTTGCCCAGATGAAGAACAGCCCTCAGCCATGGCTTTACAATCTATGCTATGACAAATAGGACTGGTCGCTGGAAATGTGCTTGGAGGTGTATTAGAGGACCCAGAAAGTTCTGGACTTATTAAAAGCGGGATTTTCGTTGATTTTCCTTTTTTATTACCAAATTGTGTAGCTGCTTTAATGGCATTTCTGTCGTTTTGGCTTGTATACCCGAATTTAGAAGAAACTCTTCAAAAAACGGAATTAATTGAAGGGACTTCTATTTCAAATACAAGGACATCAAAACAGATCATTACAGACCCGGTAGTCTGTAAGATTTTGTCTGCCTACACAATTTGAGCTAATAATTCGACAGCAATGAACGAGCTTATGGTTTTATACCTTTGGACTGATATTAAATATGGAGGATTTGAGCTAAATCCTAAAGAAATTGGCCTATTTTTGGGCGCTTCTACCATTTTGATAGCAATTTTCCAAAAAAATATTGCTTCATTTGTTATAAAAAAGCATGGACTTGTGAGGACTGCACAAATGACGACGTTTTTGGCGATTCCGATACTTTTATTGGCACCTTTGGCAAGCTTATTTAATAAAGATTTAGTTGTGAGATGGGTAGTTTTGGCACTGATTCAGATGACGTGGATTACTGTGAATATTATTTCGTTTACAGCTATAAGCTGCATGTCTAATAATTCAGTTATTTCACAAGAAAGAGGAAGAATGAATGGGCTGTTTATGACGTCGGCAAGTTTAGCGAAGTCTATTGCACCTTTGCTGATTGGATTTACTTTTGCAAGCACTGTTAAGGATGGGCTATTTTTTCCTTTCAATTATTCGTTTTCATTTTATTTGATAGCTGCAATAGAAGTTTTAATGTGGACTATTTGTAAATGGTTACCAATATCATTGAATCAGTCCAAAGAAAAGCAAGGGTTTCAGTTGATGAAGCATTCAGAAGACGAGCAGACAGTTATAACAAATATTAATAAATAGATTGGCCAATTATTTTTTGATAAATAATTAAAAATGATGAATCATATTTCATTAGTATAATCTATTTACAATTTCTCATTTCTTATTTTATTTTTTCTATATGAATATTTTACAAATAATTATTTATTAGATTAAAATTATCAGAATCCACATCATCAGCCTCATAATCCACTTCCAGATACCCTTGCATATACCGCACATGATAATTACTAAAAATTGTCCCTAGCATATATGGCAGTCTTATTTGTGGGAAAAAATAATAGCTGTTCGTAATCGCAAGATTTTGAAATAAATCAAAAATCAGTCTTCCAAGGTAATAATGACTTACAGCGTCCACGTTACTATTAACAATATCAATTGAAATAATTTTTAAACGCAAGGGATAGCCTTTTAAATAATTATTTCCATCAATATAAACATTGATTAAATATTGCAGCTGAACTGTTACATTAAATGCTGATATGTATTCTTCTTTATCCATTGCCATGATATTGGCATCTACAAGAAAATTTCCTTGCAGGCCTAATCTAGGGATAGATTTTATATATGGGAGGGAGTTATATGTAATATTAATTTGCATTGGAGTGGCTCCAAAATGTGATAAAACCTCAGGAAAATACCCTGAGTCTGAGACTAATTTTATGTTGAAGCTTGTAGGAAAAGAACTCACAAGGAAATTTGGGTATGCAGTTCAAATTGCCCAAAAATACGAGTTAATCATGTACTCTGACATAAAAATCTGGGTATTATTTATTGATTTAGGATCCAAATTTCTTGTCGGCATCTCTACTGGTGGTGTAATTTCACTCACCAACTGTGCATACCCCTTAGATGGTAAAATCGTCCCATTATACACAAATGCCATATATTCATCAGACACAATCATTTCATCATTAGCTCACGATATATCTACCACAAAAGGAACCCCGAACACCAGCCTCGGATAATAATTAAAATGTTGGAAAAAAAAATTAATTTGGCTTTCAAAAGAACTTGCAAATGCTGCATTTGCTTGTGATTGCAACAAAGATACAAGGTTTTGCTCCATAGTATCTTGGACTTTTGGATTTAAAGGCAAATTTAAATCTAGTGAGGTCACATTTAATATCAAATATTCCATTTTTACCTGCGGAATTGAGTTTAATTCAAATAAAGATAGATTAAAATACAATTGAGCATCATTCATAACAGCATTGCCATGTCCTGTATTATTTATAGCAAATCCAAGCTCTTGGTAGTCAAAAGAGATATTTCCTTGAAAATCGTGAAATAAGACGTAAAGGTAAGATGGGGAAGTCAGCTGAATGACGGTGTCTTGAGGAATTACTTTGGCGTTAACAAGATAAATGTTTGTAATATTCATGGTAATTTGTCGAAAACCATCATAAGAGTTGTAGAAGATTGGGCTTAGTTTGCCGGAGGAGATGCCAAGGAACATGTTAGGGAGAAGCTCTTTGATGTAGGTGGTTATGTCGTTCATGTTTCTTGAGAATATAAGGCCTGGGTTGATTGCTGCTGTGAGGATTATTGTGATTGAAATTATTGAAAAATTCCACAGCATAATTATTAATTATTAATTTTTTAAATGTAATTGTCCTTAAATTACTAAGTTTAATAGCTTTATATATAAAATAAATATCCAGCATAAAATATTCATTGATTGCTATTTTTAGTAGTCACACTTATAGATGTAATTCTAAAAATGAGTTATTCTGAAATTTGTGACAAATTCGACTCAATTGCAGCTCATCTTAAGAAAGGAACACAAGTGGTATCAGCAATTCACGTTTTCTTCAAAGGTTTTAAGAAAAACCTGGACTCTTTTAACCAGCAGCTGCAGAAACTATCAGAAGGTCTTTTTGCAGATCTTCCAAAAGAAGGAAACACAGACACTTTGTCAGGAGCATTAAATGAACTGACAACTTATATGAAGCTGCATATACAGACTCAGGTTCAGCTGTCGAAAAATGTGCAGATCGATATTATTGAACCATTAGAACTGTTTTTAGAACATTTCACCACTACAAATTCTAGCTTGGTAAGCAGGGGGTCAGTTGCGGCAAAAGACCTGGCGAAATCAACAGAAAAAGTACAAAAAACCAAAAAAAATTATATTGAGTCAGCAAAATTAGCAGAAAGATCAGAGCAAATGATCGCTGAAGAAGACACTAGAGAAAAACAAGACAAAGCTTTAAGGCAAGCTCTTTATAATAGAATGCTTGCTAATAAAGCTTCAGAAAACTATACAAAAGCTCATGAAGAAATGAATACTTCTTGGGAATTATTTGATGCAGAAATGCCAGAGGTGATGGAATTTATTCAACAAAATGAAGAAAGCCGCATTCATTTCTTGAAATATACGTTTGATAAATATATTAGGCATTACAAAGCTTATTTTACAGTAATTGACGAAGCTTTAGAAGATTTTAGCACAGTTTCAAGTAAAATTAATAGTTCAATTGACGTCAAAATGTTTGTGGAAAATTTGAAAACGGAGCCACAAAAACGTGAAGAAATGATGTCATATGAGCGTTGAAAAGAAATCCAGAAAGAAAAAATCAAACAAGAAGAAACTCAAAAAGAGCCAGAAATAACGGCAGAGCTCCTAATAAAAATCCTTAATTTCTTGACAAATAATGAAGCATGTCCAGAAGATTCAATTGAGGTGGGATCAAAAGATTCCTCAAAGCCAGAAGATTTAGACCCTGTTTATTTTGGAAGAATTTCCAATGTTTTCCACACCCCAGAAGGTCGGACACTATTTTGTGATTCTTTAGAAAGCTTGAAACATAAAAGTTCATTAACCCCTACCAAAATTTTACAGTTGGCAGCAATAATTACGTCTCTTTTAACTGTTATTATGATGGAAGAAGACCATGATACTATTGTATTCTGTAAGCTAATAGTACTTTCGCATATATTTTATACAGAAGATGAACAAGGGAAAAGGGTTTATTTATCTGAATATATTATGTCTCATAATATATGGCATGATAAAGAAAGGTGGGTAGAAGCCATTGAGTGTGGAATCTCTGCAAAAATTTCAGCTGACAAAGATAGTTTACAGAAATATCATTCTTTAAAGAAAAAAGGAAATAATTTATTTGGAATTTTAAAAGGAATCAAAAATAAGTTTCCACAGAAAATCGCAGAAAATGAGCATATAATAAAATCTGCAGCAGTCATAATTATTAGTCAGTTCAGCTTCCATATGATTCATTTAGGAATTCCTTTTGAGACTGCTAATGCAGTCATTTTAAAATGCTGCCAAAAAGTAAATCTAGACACTGATAGAACATGTGTTTTACTGGCTGAGTTGCAAGCGAATCAAAGAATGAATTTACAAGTTGAAGATGAATGAAAAAGATCACTACGAAACCGTGAAAAAGAAAGGGAAATCTGGAATGGCCTCCTACCTATTGGTCTAGCATTAGATTATTTAACTCATTCTGAAAGTTTTATATTACTGCAAGTATGCAAAAAATGAAATAAAAAATTCTATGTCCCAATCCTAAAAAAATGATTGTCAGAAGATGAAGAGTCCGCTCAAAAAATTCGAAGCAAAGCTTGAATAGAGCTATTGAGAGACCACATGCCACCTATTGAATACCAAGCATTTGTACAAAGAATTACCTCAGAACCAAGCATGATTAGTGAATTAGAAGAAATTATCAACATGGATGTGCTGAGAAGCTATAAAGAAGATCTTGTTAACTCAAATTCTCTTAAAAATCTGCTCAAAACATATGCTTTTTATAATCCAGAAGTAGGGTATTGCCAAGGGATGAACTATATAGCAGGAACTTTACTTATTCAGCTGCAAGATGAAGAAATGAGCTTTAAATGTTTTGCAGCACTTATTAAGAGATTTAACATGACAAATATTTTTATAGATGATTTACCGAAACTAAGGCAGTTTTTCTATATGCTAGACCGACTAACAGGACTTTTATTGCCAGAAGTCTACGAATTTTTTATGGAAGCTGGGATTACTTCAGCCCATTTTAGCTCTCCTTGGTTTATTACATTATACGCCAACATTTTGCAGCATAAATCTCTCATTTTAATCAAGCTTTGGGACTTGTTTTTCCAAAAAGGCTGGAAAATCATTTTTAAAGCTGCAATAGCCATTTTAAGCAGGATGTCCAGGGAATTAATAGGAACTCGCTACGAAAATGTTATGTCTGTGCTGACCAGTATAAGTATGCCAAATAGCCATTCCGATATTTTTGATGAAAGCTTTATTAATCGACTAAAGAAAATAAAAATTTCAAATGCTCTGCTAAAGGATTTAGAAGTGGAGTATGAAAATTTAAAGTTTAGAGCAGAAAATTTAAAACTAAGTGAAGTATTTTAAACGATTTTATTTAAGGAAATTTATAATAAAATATAGGAAGCACAAAAATTGATATATGCATATTTTTCAATTAATTAGCAAATAATGCACCTACAAATACCTCTACTTTCAGAGTCTGGACCATTTATAACTCCATGCTTACTCAACTGGTTATTAAGAGCTTGAATTTCATGCTGCTGCCTCATAATCTTCTCTTGCAGCTCTCTTACTGACGTTTCACTTTCTTCTTCAGGTTCTGGATTCCCAGTCGATTTCATTTCAATAGTTTTTTCTAGCACTCCTGCCTCTGCTTTTTTCTCATTAAGTTCTTCCCTTATTTCTTGCATTCTATTTTTCATTTCATCAATTTCCTGCTTCAATGCATCTGTCTGCTCTTTTATAGAGTCCAAAGTCTGTTTTAATGGCTTTTCACTAAAAGACGAACTGTCGTCTATGCTGTCAATTGACCTTGACCTTTCCATGCGCGTTTCTTCTAATTTGTCTTTTAAATGTTCATTTTCTACTTCTTGGTCTTTTATTAACTTATGTAACTCTTTTACACGCTCTCTGTCAGCAGCGGAGTCTTTTTTTACTTCTTGGATTTTTTCTCTGGTTGCGATAATTCTGATGTCTTTTTTTCGCATTTCTTTGCCAGACTCGTCTATGAGCCTCCGGAGACCATTTTCATCAAGCTCGATTTTTGCTTTTTCTTCATTGATTTTTGAGATTTCGGCTTCAAGCTCAGCTTTTTTGGCGGAAAATTCTTCTTCAAGTGTTTTTGTTAATTCTTCATATTTTTTCTCTTCGGCTGATTCATTAGCTTCATCTTCAATTACCTCTGGGGTAGATTCAGCTGCCTTTTGTGATGTTTTTTGACTTTCAAGAGCCTTTTTATAACAATTATCACAAATTCTATACCTGCCCTGCAGTTCAGGCTGGTAGCCTCTATTTGTTGAGCATTTCCTACAAACTCCTCTGAAGCAAAATTTACAATGATGTTTCTTATTACTCCCTAAAAGCGAAAATTTACTAGAGCATACTGTGCAAATTTTATCAAGCCGGTATGCTTTTCTATTTGCTTGTGGGTTGAAAACGTTACTCATTATTATGAAGTAATCTTGTGGGCCTGGAGAACATTTTTCTCCTTCAGAACTGCTGCCTTCATCACTCGACATATTCTTGTCAACAAAAAATTGTATAATAAATAATTATTTTAGAAATAAAGAAAAACAGCAAATTTTGAAGTATATTTGTTTTAATTTTATTTAAAATATACTTATTGTTTGTCTATAATTTATAAATCAAAATGCAAGATTTATTAAATAATATTAATTAGTAGATAGCATTCCATCACTTCAAGATTTCCGCCTCCACTGCCAGATTTCTTCAGAGCACATTGTTTCAGAGTTTCAGTAATTGCACTTTGGCGAAGAAATGTAGCCTGTAGTTTTATTGACTATGTTCGTATCAAGCAGCGTTTATGCAGTTAATGGCAAATGCAGAATGCTAGCTCTTGGAGGAGGCACAACTAGAGGAGCCTATGAAGCAGGAGCTGTAATTGGGCTTATCAACAACCTTCCTGCAGGTGAAGCCAAATATGATGCAGTTACAGGCATTGGGACAGGCGCAGGCTAACAGCAAGATAAAGATCTTTTCAGACTTTTCTGTTTCAAAGACAACCTTTCAGCAGCCCAAACTATAAGTTTTCTTAGATATAGCACATTAAAAATAGCTTGGTAATTTTAAATTATTTTTAATACAATAATGTTGACCCTGCAATTTCCAAATATGGACAGATCCTTCACTATTGGAGAAAAGCACAATTTCTTGCCTGCATTTCCTATAAGATCTCTAATGAAAGAATATGGGCACAAAAAATCAAAATCCCATCTATGCGATTCCAAAAAAACGACATCTAGGTTTAATGAAAGTAGGCACAGCTATCTTGAAGATTTGAATAACTCTGAAAGGAGAAATCTTGCACGTTCAATTAATGCAGACAGTCCTGAGCTTCCAAATTTAGCCCCGGTTTCCCCGACCTACAAAGGTATTAAACAAGTTTATTTAAATCTTGACAATTTAACTCCCCGAAAGCCGACCCCAAAGCCAATTATTACCAGAATAATAAAATCACCAGATTCCGAAAACAGCAAAAAATCAATAACTCCTCGTTTACACAGTAACAAAAATTCTATTATTTCGAATTTCCAATTTTCCAACGTTTTTATTGATAATACCAAATATTCTCGGCACAAAAGATTTAATTCAATTAATAAAAAGAAAGCGACCACCCCAGATATTGCTCAGTTCTCAGGTAGGCAATTTAAAACTTTTGATAATAGTATGAATAGCGTAAATAAAGTTACTTTGGAAAGTAAAAAACATAAAGTAAGGAACTTAAGCCATATCTTGGAAAAATTGAAAATTCAGACTTTGAAGCCGAAAGTATTTAAATTTAGTATCGCTGTATAAAAACCATATATAAGTTTATTAACCCCGTTTAAATATCAAAGATAATATTAGTTACTTAGCTCCAATTCCATTGCATTTTGTAGCAGCTCCTTCGGCACTTTCTGGAATCTTGCTGCCTCAGGGTTAAAGTCAGGCGTTTCCACAAACTGAAGGAACAGATTTGCCAGCCTCTTTCTCAGCCCTTCCAAACTTCCTTCACTCCTCCCTCTATTCAGCATATCTGCTTCTCTATCAATTAAATCTACAATCTCTCTTGTTAAATTACAGTCAAACTCTTTTACAGTCCATTTTGTGTGTAAAAGCACGTCCAGTCTTTCGTCAATTGACAAATGTTTCATTTTAAGCCCATTATAAAGCTCCATAAGCTCTTTAGCTCTAGTAGTCCATGGGGTATGAGCATCAGTAAATCTTCCATCACTTAACCTCCATTTCTTGGGGTCTGACATTGCTTTTAAGAATTTTGCAATTTTTTCTTCTTTGTTTTGGTAGCCTGCTGTAATTTTAAGTCTGTCTATTGTTTGTAGAAGCTTAGTTTCCTTATGCAGTAGCTGCTCTAACGCTTTCTTTTTTTCTTCTTCCGACAACAAATTGCTAGTTTTAATCCTTTCTGTCTCTTTAAGCCTCCACATTTCCAGCTCTTTATACAATATTTCAAAATCATCAGTCGACTTCGGATGCATTCTCCTCTCAATTTCTGTCTTATGTTTTGCTTCTTCTTCTCTCCTTAATTCTTCTTGTTTTTCTATAATTTTCCTATCATTAGAATCCCTAATCCTCTTCAGTTCTCTTCTTCTTTTATACGCAAACCATCTTCTTGTGCAGCATTGTATATAAAGTGCAGCTTTTTCTCTGACTTCTTCCCACATTTCACTAGTAAAATACTCTCCTGGCTCAACTTCGACGTCTCCTCTTGGGTCTATAGAGACAAGTCCAGGTTTTTCCATTTGTGTTCCGAATTCTTTTTTCATGATGGTTGAGCGAGTTCGGTATTGAAAAACTTGGACTTCTCGATGGAATTTTTCTTTGTATTCACGGCGTGGCTGGTCAGTGTTGGTGGCAGAATGGTAAAAATTTAGACGGGTTGTGCTGTTGCGATAACCGCCTAGGTAAGGCTTTGAGCCAGATGCTTTGATAACTTCGACAGTGACAACTTTGGTGGCTCCTTCGGAGGTTGTGACTTCGACTTCTAGCACGTCTGGCATGGGGCGCTGCTCGATTTGGATTGATTCGAAATACTCATGCTCGTTTGAAGGCTCTTCCATGATTATTATAGATCTTATATTGGAATTTTGATTTGAATTAGAAAAAGGTAGCGATTTTTTAGGATGATACCATTTATCATTAATAAATAATGAAACATTAATTAGCACAAGAAAAGTGAAGGCATTTTGGATCTCTATGCATTTATTTGGCATTTGTCAGTTTTATAACTGATTTATAAGAATTTGAGACTTTGGGAAGCGATTAATGAAATTTTTATAGGTCTAAATAAGAAAAATTTCTGGCGAAAAATATCCCAAATAATATTCCTTTTACTAAACTCATAAAAAAAGTGCTAATCTTAGAAAATATATCAATTTGGCATTAGAGCCTAAGATTTATAATTTCTGACCAAAAATATTTTTTAGACAAATGTTGTCTTCTCGAAGTATTTTTTGATTTCTCAATCTCAAAAAAAATCATCCAAAAGCTTAACTTTTATATCAAAATTCCTGAAATCTTTAAAAATAAATAAAAATAATTTTAATGTTTTTTATTATCTATTTTGCTGCAATTTTTCAGGCTTTCTTTTCCATTTACAATCAGAAATAAAATGGCTGAATCATTTGGGCAATTATATGTTGGTGATTTAAGCCATGATATTACAGAGACAGAACTTTACTCCTTTTTCAATTCCTTTGGAAAAATCGTAAAAATTGCTGTAATCCGCAAAGAAGACGGTCTAGTTCCTTCTTCAGCTTATGCTTTCATTACATTTGACAACATGTCAAGTGCCCAATTGGCGCGATCTGAAGCAAACGGCAAAAAACTAAAGGACAGGAATATTTTCGTAATGCTTTATAACAAAGATATACACAAAAATGAACAAGCCAACATTTTTGTTAAAAATCTTCCTTCACATCTTACAGTATCTGAATTCGAAAAACTTTTCCAGTCATTCGGAAATGTTATTAGCTCAAAAATCAGCTTTGATATAAATGGGGAATCCCGAGGCTATGGATTTGTACAATTTGCGACGCCTGATCAAGCAGATAGAGCTGTGGAAGCTTCAGGAAGACTTGCAATAGGGGATCACAAGCTTACGATAGATAAGTTTACACCAAAAACCCAAAGGACAAAAAACTCAGTAAATAATGTTTATGTAAGAGGATTTCCTGATAATTTCAGAGAAGAAGATTTACAACACTCATTTGAAATTTTTGGGAAAATCACATCAAAAATCATCATGAGGGATGCACAAGGGAATTCAAGGTTATTTGGCTTCGTTTGCTTTGAAGATCCCGAAACCGCTGCAAACGCAGTTAGAGAAATGAATGGAAAAGAGAATGCCCAATTCGGATTTACATGGTTTGTCAGCCAATTTATGAGTAAAAATGAAAGACTTTATCTGAACAAGAAAAAATATGCAGAGCTGCAAGAACAATGGAAAAAAAGAAATTTAATTGTCAGTGGCCTCCCAAGCCATTTAAATGAAGATCAGCTTAAAAAATTATTTTCAGAATACGGCCCTATAGAATCTCTAAAAATTGTGACTGCTGACAATTTCAGGATTGGTGACACCTTGGTCCTTGAAAAAAAATCAACTGGAAAAGCCTTTGTTTGTTTCCAAAATGAAGCAGATGCTGATAATGCTTTTGTTAAGCTCCAACATATGAAAGTAAATGACGCAGAAATTAAAGTGAAAAGGTGGATGCCAAAAAATGAGATAATGAAGATAATACATAGAAACAAATTCTTTGTACCACCTCCTATGATGATGCCACCACCACCTCCTTATATTAGACCACAAGGACAAATGATGGGAAGAGGAAGAGGATACCCAGGACAGTACGGGCAAAATAGATTTCCACAGAATAATCAAATGTATCCTCCTAGACAACAGTTCCAAGGGCAGAGGCCAAATTATCAGCCAAGACAACCTAATCAGATGCCAGGACAAGAACAAAAGCCAAGATATCAGCCAAGAGATCAAACTTTAAGACAGCCTGTGCAAGTTAAGCAAGAAACTCCTGCAATTCAGCCTGTTTTGTTTAATTATGAGCTTTATAAGGCTGCAGATCCAGTTCATAAAAAACAGATGATAGGAGAAGCTATTTATACTGAGCTTAACCCTATATTTGGACAATTTACAGGAAAAATCACTGGGATGCTTATAGAAATCGGAGAGCCAGAAATATTACAAATTCTTGGTGATAAGTCAAAACTTAAGGCAAAGGCAAATGAAGCTTTGGAAGTTTTAAAGCAGCACCTCGGTATTAATTAATTGACTTTGAGGATAAAATAATTAATTCTTCATTTTTTTCTCTTTTATTTATTTTAATAATAATTAAAAGTAATATCTTTTCTATATAAGTTTAAAATAAAATAATAAAACTAATAAATATCATAAAAAATGCAAGGATTTCCAAGAGAGCATCGTATTATTTGTATGCAGAAATTTAGTTTTCATAATTTTTACGCTTGCTGGAAACTCTTCATTTAAGTATATAGATATTTGAGGTAGTTTTATTAAAATATTTGTATAGCTTGAGGTGTTTATGCTGTTTTTTAACTTAAATTATTAGAGACAGGCTTGCACATATTTTTTCTGCTTCACTAAGGGCTTCATATGGAGGTTCATCCCTTCAGTCTTACTGGAATGGTTAAATTAGCAGTTGTTGAATAAGTTTTAATGATCCCCCCCTTCTTCGCCTCCTGTCACAAGATATAGGAAAGTAATCCTCTGTCAGCGTCTCTTCCTTGCACACCCCTGGCCAAATTTAATATATACAACTAAATTTTTCAAGATAGCAAAGTAATTTTAAATTGGGGCTAATATCAAAATATTTACATTAGGCTAATTCTGAAAAGAGCTTTATTTTTAAAGTTTGAATTTACTTTCCCATATTAAAATCTGAACTTATGGTTTATTATGAAAAATTTTATTTCATAGCACATCGAATTATTTCTCTTCTTCAATAATATTTCTCTATAAATACAGCAAATTCTAATAATCTTAAAGCAAAATAAATATAATTCACCTGTATCCTCATAAGCCTAGCATTAAATTAAAGCAAATAGTGATTATTCTATTCATATAATGAGGTAAAAGCAATATCTAAGAAAAAATAATAGAACTAAAAGACTATTTGCTATCTCAAGAAGACCCAAAAATTACTTCACTAAAAAAGAAGATATTTCTTCAGAATAAGCTGGAAGAACAAACTCAAAGTGCTTCAAGAAAAGAAATATAAAAGGATAAAAATAATAATAGATTAAATGGCATGACTTCTTGAAAAGTAGAACAATTTAAATTTGATTATATTCTAAAATATCTCAAGATGCTATTTGCCTAACAAGATTTTCCTCAGGTTGCTATAAATATTCGTGCTTATAGCTCGAGAATAGAAAAATTAACAAATTGGTTAATTATGAAAATTAAGGAATCCTCATTTTGATCATGATATGCCAAGCCTTATGCTCTTGATTTTCAGCCAAAGTAATTGTCTTTTCTTCTTTAGCTTCATATTTCTCCTGACACCCTTGGCAATAATCAAATTCTAGGCAATGAGCACATTTATACCTTATCCCTACAACACTCCCATCACAATCTCCCATTCATCTATTATTACATCCACACCGATGATATTTATCTTTTTGATCCTCTGCAAACTCAGTTTTCTTATGAGTGCTTGCTCCAAACTGCAAAGAGTAGAGTTTTTGAGCAGCTGGATGAATAATAAATACAGAATGAGGGTGGGCAAATTTCGCAGATCCGACTACACCTTCTTTTACAATTTTTTCGCAATTATCACAATGGTAATGCTTTGGGTCGCAGTATAGACACTGATATTGGATATCGTTAGGGGTTAATGGAGCATTGCAAAGATTGCATTGGTTGCCTCTCTCACAACTTGCTATAACAGGAACATTCGTTACTTTTATATCAGCTTCTGGGAAAACTTCTTTTATTTTGTAGGCAAGAGAGCTTGCTGCATGTATTTCAGTGACTGAATATTCTCCCCAAATGAAGGATTCTTGAGTTTCTTCATGAGAATCAGCTGTTTGTAATAATTTTGCATATAAATTAAGTGCAGGAGGCATAGTATATGGGTAAGCTGATATAAATTCTTCATAAGGTTTTTTCAGAACTTCTATTCTTCTATCATACTCTTCTTTGCTTATAAGATGAACTTCTCCTTGTTGATATTTAGTTAGTAATGGCTCTCCTTTTAATAAAGCCTCAACATCTTGCTCGAAATTTCTTTCAACTGGGTGTCCTATCCAAAGAATTTTTCCTTTATGAACTAGAACACATTTAGGAATCGCATCGACTCCAAAAATTTGTGGAGCTGACTCATCAAGTCCTTCGGGACCAGCCCACAAGTTTCTTAGCAAAGTCCATCCTCTTCGATTATATCATTCAATGATCTCATTTCTCCCATCATCTAAAGAAATCACCAAGATAATAAATTTTCCTACCCATTCTGGATGGCTAGCAAGCATGTCTTGATTATGTTGCATTGGTTCTTGGCATGGCCCACACCAGGTTGCCCAGAAGTCGATCAAGTAAATTTTATCATCATCTTCTTGCCATGTCAAAGCAACAGCTTCTTCTGTATTTGTATCCAAAACGTTTAGGGTAGGACAAGAATCACCAACTTTGGGAGGAGGTGGAGTTAAAGATAAAGGACTCCCTGCGACTCCTTCATTTATTAATTTTTCTAGATCTACCTTAGATGGGTGGCCAAGCCATAAAATTTTTCCATTGCGGACTAAAAAGCTGGAAGGGATTTCTTTAATTTGTAAGCTTTTCACAGAGGCACTACCAAATCCTTCTGCACCTGCCCAATATGAAGAAATTTTGGTCCACCCGTTTGCTCTCATTCTTGCATCTGGGTCTTCTTTGGTATCATCTAAAGAAACTGCAATGATCTCTGCATGTCCTTCTCAGCTAGGGTTTCTTTCAAGCATTTCTTGGTGATGCTTCATAGGTTCTTGGCAAGGTCCACACCATGTAGCCCAAAAATCTAGTAAATAAAGTTTATTATCGTTGGAATCGAAATTCAATGTAACAGCTTCACCATCAGAAGTCTTAAAAACTGAGAGTGATGGAAAAGAACCTCTAACTTTAGGGTTGGTATCAATATGAAGGTTAACTTTCTTTTCTTCTTCAGAAAGCTGAGATTCGAGCTGAGACAGCTGAGAAAAGTTCCCTTTTCCATTTATCACCGTTCATATATTTTCTTTTACATCCATTCCATAAAAGCCGTAATGCTTTGTGGAGCTGAACTTGAGGTCATACATGCCTAAATTAGAAGCTTTTTCTATGAGTGAAGTAGCAGTTGGTAATAGATCGCTAAACATTTATTTTAGTATTGAGCCGTATTCTATCAGTTTATATGGTATAAAAAATGGTGGATTACGATTTCCGGTTTAACCATGGATGACAAGCCAGCAAGTTTATTAGTGAATATAGCTATTTTAAAATCTATATTTATTTTTGGCAGCTTTTTCTAAAGTATTTTTAGTAGTTTTTTGTCCTAATTTCGATAAAGAAAAAGTTTATTGTTTTGCAAAATGGAAAATTCCCAATTCAGAAATAATTAAAAATTATTACCAGTTGGCGATGTAAAATAAAAAATTTCAAGTTATTAAATAACTTAGCTATATAACAGATTTATCTAGGAAGCTTTATATTAGAAATTGCATTTGAGATTAAAATTAAAAACATTTTTCATTATAAAAAAATTTCAACTGTTTATGGAATTCAAAAAAGCATTAAATTATCTTCACATATTGGGTGAGCAGTCGCCATATTGAATTCATTTTCTAGATTTCGCTCCAAAAAATTTAGCAAATAATCTTTATCGACTTCATCTGCTTATGAAAATATTTGCATTTATAGTGCTAAGATCAGGGTATATATCTTCAGTTTTGAGAGAAATTGGTAGCAATCAAAGACTTCTTGAATTTCTTCATTATTATTTTGAGTAATATATATATCGAAAGAAGAAATTCTATCAATCCTTGTTTTTAAACTCGAGATTAATAAATAGAATTGCGATTAAGCACGTCCTTCCTAGACAAGGTTTCTCTAAATTAATTTCTAGTTCAGAAATAACAAATTAATATTTTGAATCAAAAATACAGACAAGATTAGGTTGCTATAAATATTCGTGCTTATAGTTAAAGAATAGAAAATTAAGCAAATTGGCTAATTATGAAGA